>CM076577.1:390685348-390928145 GCA_034641835.2 Pinus albicaulis
AGGTGGGTGACCACCAATATCCACCTGGATCATTCCTCCCCCCTTAGGAAGCAATGGTCCCCATTGCGTTAATTTCCTCCATGAGATGAGGAAATTTCTGCTGAACTTGGTCCCTGGTGAACCACTTTCCTTGGTGCAGGAGTTGGCCAGCTTTGACAACCCGATACAGTTGGATCCTCTGTTGGCGAGTGTTCTTAATTTGCATGTCCATGATACAATCTGTGGTGGCCTGTTCCATGCAGTCTGGGTTTAACTCTGTTGGTATGAGTTGTTCTGCAATGTCAGAGGTGTCTAGTAGAGGTGGGAAGTAAGGAAGAAGGCGGTCCACATTGAATATTGGACGTAGACCAAGGAATGGTGGAATACTGAGCTCGAATGCATTATTCCCTATAGCCTTGGTGATGGTATACGGCCCGTATCGGAGTGGGCGAAGCTTGCGGTGGGGTCTAGTGAGGCGCTCCTTCTGCAAATGTAGCCACACTTTGTCACCCACCTAGAAGTTGTGTGGCACCCGATGTTGATCATGGTGTTGCTTGTACTTAGCATTAGCTCTGTCCAATATGTCATGAACCTGTTGGCAGATGTGTTGAATGCGCTCGATGAAGCTATTTTCTTTGTCAACTTCCGACTGGACATGAGCCAAATCGGCCTGAGTAGCCGCAAATGGCATGGCTACGTCAATGGGACATAGTTGTTGGAATCCCAAGCCCACCTGAAAGGGTTTGTGGCCAATTGAGCTGTGGAGAGCCCGGTTATAACTGTGTTGTACATAGGGAAGGCTCTCGTCCCATGTGCGTGGATGCTTGGAATTGTACATGCGCAGAATGTGTACAATCATTCTGTTGACGACCTCTGTCTGGCCATCTGTTTGGGGATGGAAAGCTGTGGACTTGGTGAGCTTGGTATCCAACATCGACCAGAGGCTGGACCAAAATGTGCCGAGGAACCTGCTATCCCGATCTGATATGATAGACTGTGGGATCCCAAAGTGCACCCACACTCGTTCAAAGAAGAGTTTAGCAGTGGCTTCTGCTGTGATATTCTTCTTGCAGGCCGCCATAATGGCCATCTTCGAGAATCTGTCGACGACCACAAAAACACAGTCATTTCCCTGCTTAGTAGAAGGCAGGCCCGACACGTAATCCATGGAGATGGATTCCCAAGGTCGACTAGGGGTAGGTAGAGGAGTATATAGGCCTTGCTTCTTGATGGTCGGTTTGGCAATGGCACAAGCAGTGTAGGATCTGATGTGCTTCTCGACATCCTTTTGAAGGTTCGGCCAATAGAAATACTTCTGCAGGATTGCTACTGTTTTCTCGACCCCGAAATGCCCAGCGACTCGACTGTAGTGTGCTTCCCATATCATCTTGGCACGCTCGCTTGAAGGAACACAAAGGTGTCCCAGGTGACATAAAAGTGCATCTTCGAGGTGAAAATTTGGAACTTGCGTACCCCCCAAGAGTGCCTTGTAAGTGTGGCCGAATTCTGGGTCACTCTCATAGAGAAGCGGCAAATCAGAAGTCTCGTGCCCACAAGAGTTGAGCACGGTGGTGAGCGCCACGATCGGTGGTCGGCTGAGGCAGTCTGCAACATTATTGGTGCTACCCTTCTTGTACTTGATGTTCAAATGAAACTGTTGCAGATATGTGGACCACTTCTGATGGCGATCATTCCGCAACTTCCCTTGTGTCTGTATGAACTGCAGGGGCCGGTGGTCTGTGTGGATGATTGTTTCCTTCCCCAAAATGTAATGCTTCCATTGTCGATAGGCTTGCACAATGGAATACATTTCTTTGTCATAGGTGGGATACTTGCGAACTGTCTCAGACAATGTCTCACTGTGATATGCCACTGGATGTCCCTATTGAGTAAGAACTGCCCCAATAGCATAGTCAGAGGCATCTGTCTCGATCTCAAATGGCTGCTGCAAGTCTGGTAAGGTGAGCACTGGGGCAGAACAGAGGCGATTTTTCAATTCTTTGAACGCCTTCTGTTGAGGTTCCGACCAAAAGAATTTTGCTCTCGCTCCTCCTTTGGTGACTCGACTCAAGGGCCAAGTGATATGAGAGAATCCCAGCACGAATCTACGGTAGAAATTAGCAAGACCCAGAAAGCTGCGAAGCTCTGTTATAGTAGTCGGGGCTGGACAATCCCGAATGACTTGGATCTTGGCTGGATCCACATGCACCCCCCTTTCATCAATAATGTATCCCAGATATTGAACCTGGGTCATGCCAAACGTGCACTTCTCCAAATTGGTACACAACTTGTGTTGCCGCAGTGTTTGGAGGACTTGTCGGATGTGATGAAGGTGCTCTTCCCAAGTCTTGCTGAAGATCAGAATGTCATCCAAGTACACCACTACGAATGAGTTGGTGAATGGCCGCAAGATGTCGTCCATCATCCTCATGAAGGTTGCGTGAGCATTCGTCAACCCGAAAGGCATGACCAGCCATTCAAAAAGGCCTTCCTTAGCTTTGAAGGCAGTCTTCCACACATCAGAGGGTTCAATTGGTACCTGGTGATACCCAGACTTCAAGTCGATGCTGTCGAAATATTTCTCCCTTGAGTTGGTCCGTGGCTGGTCATCAATCCATGGGACGGTACTATTCCTAGACAAAGGGTTTTGTTCGGCACAAGCCCAATTCCCAATAGTCAGTACAGAGTCTCCACGTCCCATCCTTCTTCTATACCAACAGGATTGGGCTCCCACAAGGCGATGAAATTGGGTGGATGTGACCTTTCTGCAGTAGCTCCTGAATCTGCTTCTTGATTTCATCATTCTCCATAACTGAGCACCGATAGATCGGTCCATTGGGTAGCAACGCACCTGGGGTCAGATCAATCGGGTGCTTGACCTGACAGTGTAGAGGAACCCCGGTGGGTGAGGTGAAGATGTCCTCGTACTCTTGCACAACCTTGTCCATTTGTTGTTGTCGTGTGGAGGAGCCCTGTCTGGAGGTTGTGGCCACAGTCTTCTTCTTGCCCTGGGGGTGGATCACTAGGAAAATGAATTTCCTGGTTTGGGAAATGAGCTTGCTGCATTGTTTTGCAGTAACCAAAGAGATAGCGGCAGGAGGTGGTACCTCTGGTATCCTGTACAACTTATTTCCCAAAGTAACAATAACAACACAAGGCCGAGACTCATACACAACATGACGCTTCCACAAGTATGGTTGTATTAATAATAAATTAGAAACATCAATAGGAGCAACGTCACATAATACCTCATCTGTGAAGGGCTTGATGCTATAGGGAAGGCGGCAATGCTGGCTGACGCGGAGATCTCGTCCTTGGTGAAGCCCCCCGATGGTGTATGGATGTGGGTGAGCTGTGGTCGACAAGCCCAACCGCTTCACGGTGTCTGCTGAAATGAGGTTCTTTTGGCTCCCATTGTTGACAATGAACTGTACCGGGGAGCCCTTTACCCACATCTGGGAGTGGAAGAGACGTTCCTCCTCCTCTGGATCTTCCAATTCCTCGTTCTGGATCTTCGTAGTGGCAACAGTGGCGTTGGGCTCCGCATCAATAATCTGTTTCCCTTTTTCATTCCCCTTGTCAGGTTCAGATTTAGAGTCGGAGCATGCATCTGAATTAGAAGCCCTCATCTCGGCCACTAGCGACTGCTTGGCCTGACACGCACTTGTGTTGTGAGTGGAGCTCTTATGGAACTCACACCACTTTCCCGTGTCCTTCTTTGGCTTTGAGGTGTTTTTCTTTGCTTGTGGCTTCGACAGGTTGTCTTGAGCTGCCATTCCTTGGCTCTGTCCTTTGTTCTGCAGTTTGAGGGCACCCTTCCCTTGCTTTTGATTCGCAGATCCAAAGTCTCGCTTCTTCTGTTTGAATTTCTGCTCAATCTTGGCAGCATACCGGTAGGCCATATCAAGCAAGGAGATGTCGAGGAACTCCATTTCCTCCTGAATGTATCTGTGCAGACAACTGCGATACTTTAGCACTAGATGTTTCTCTAAATCTTTGATACCCAACTTTGTGCACAGGGTATGGAACAGATTCGTCAACTCATGCACATCTTGATCCCTTTGTTGTCGCAGCGTGGTCTATTGTATGTACTTGTCGTCATAGCTCCCCACGGGATAGTACTGTTCCTTGATGGTGTATCGGAAAGAATTCGAAGTTGGTACGACTGAGAACAAAGAGGGTTCTATCTGGTCCTTGTTCCGACAAAGAGGCTTCCCACCGTCCCAGTGGGGGTCATGAGTGCAAATAATCTTCCCTGTGCCTGTGTCATTAACCAAGAAATATCCTTCTAATAGATTCAACCATCTATCTACGACATCTGCATCTATTTGACCCTCAAATATGGGAATGTCAAAATTTACTTGTACCTTAAAAGACCTCCAGAGTGGCTGCTGGATGCAGATGCGCCGCTGGTGGGCAACCGTTGAAGGATCTGGGCAAAGTTATCCATCATCGCATTCCTTTGTTTTTTGAGGGCTTCCTTGAGCAATATTTTGATAGGATCTCCTGCTACCTCATCTTTCTTTTCGTCCCCCATGGGCGTCCGTCGGAGTTTGCGACGCTGATCTTGCAAAGGTTCCACCAGATCGAGCCCTAACTCCTTATACCCCAACCTCGTTGGGGACATGCAAAGAAGGGTCGAGAAAAAGAAGACCGCTCTGATACCACTGATCTAGATTTATGCTGGAATGCAACAGAATAAAAATATAACCATAAGTACACAGATGGAGTGGAAAAATCACTTCCTTTCATTAATATCAAAGAACTGAAATTTGCTTACAGACAAAATGGAAATAAACTAGCTAGGGCGCTGGTAGCTATCTCTGAGGAGAGATGTGGCGGCTACAGGCCTCTGAACTCCGTTACAATAAGGCTCGAGAGCCTATTTATTATTTAGAAACAATAGGAAACCCTAAACATCCAAAACCCTAACCCTAGGAGATGAAGCACCAAAATTATGGGCCCCGTTTGGGTAAATTGGTGTTTCAACTTCTCGAGGACATAACTTTGGCATACGATCTCCATTTGACGCGAAAAATACCTTGTTAGAAAGATCTATACGAGGACTACAAATTTTGAGTGAGTAACATGTCATGGTTTTCCCAAAAAACGTCGTTTAGGGCCTCAAAACGGCTCCGGAAGTTAAGCACCCGAAAAACTGCTAAAAATAGTAATTTGTGCTGAAACTGAAAAACTGAAAGAGAAAATGGTGGGGACCCAAGTGGAATAGGTGAGTGACCACCAATATCCACCTGGATCACATTAAAACGCTACTTGCACAAAACTCAAGAAACTATCAAGCAAACAACCTTTCAACCAAGCTCTGATACTAACTTGATTTGAATTCGAATGTTATTTTTATGTGCTAATTTCATCTTCTGATTTATAAATTATTTTTTGATATTATGCTTTATGTGCATAGGTTTCCTTGATGTGTATGTGTGTCAAGCATGAAATGAGTTGAGTTTTAATTTAAATTCAAGAGCATAAAGCATGAAAAACAAATCTTGAATAACAACAATAACAAGTACAACAAACCATCACAATTGATCCATCAACACTGAGTTTTGATGAAGGAGTTCACCCCTCCTGGGCTACATCTCCTTGGTCCAGCTTCCATGGCTTGGGCCTTTGTATTAGCTCAAAAGTGAAAAAAGTGTTGTTACATTCACCTACAACTCTTGAATCCCACTTTAATGAGTCTAGAATGTCCAAATAATTCAGAAATTACTCCTCTTTTTCTCAATTTGGTCGAAAATTGCAAAACATATGGCCAAAACAAATTTTCCTAGTAAACCGCCTTTAAAATTAGAGAAGAATCTAGTTAGCACCGCTAAAGTTGGGGTAGCGCCGAATTTAGAGGTTTCGCCGAAAATCCTGCCATATTAATCTTTGGCTTAATTAGCTGTTACGTGCATTAAGGGTGGATAAACAAGTTTGAACTGTGCATAAGCGCAGTTTAAACAAATCTAGATTATCATATATATTAGCGCATAAACCAAGTCTTAAAACTTTGTATTAACATAATCCGCGCTCTTACGTATTTCCCACTCTGCTGGTGGTTATGGTAGACTGGTCATATGGGGAGGGGGCTACCCCCTCCAAACCCCCACCATTGAAATGTTTGAAATTCAAATATGTGTCAGTGGCCATATATAACAAGGACTAACACGGTGGTATGGTGGTAGGCCGGTGCATTGGCGCGGGGGAGGTCGTGGGGTCGACCTTGACATCCACCCATCCGATAAGAATTTTTCTCCAAAATAAATATACACCCAACCTTTGAAATATGAGTCACTCGGACCTTGGATATAATACATGTGCCACTATATATAAAACCTTTGGCACATAAAAATCATTTTGGACTATGGTTTGTAATACTTTCGACTTCAGAAATAATGCACCACATATAAAATTTTACCATAGCATAAAAAATACAATTTGGCCATTGGAGAGGGTCCACCAGAGGGGGCACGTGGCGGACCTTGGCTGCGCCACGTGTCAGCCTCTGGTTGGGTTGTCCCAAACCATAATAAAAAAAAAATTTGAACTCAACCTTAGGAGCAAAATCATAGAAAAATTTCACCTTCAAACCAAACTGGAAAATCCTACAGTGACACTTGTCACATTGTCATTGGGCTAAAATGAATAATATTCCCTAAATATACTTAAATTTTCCGACTGGGTTGCCATGTCATCAACCTGTCACTGTTCTGCAAATTTTTTAGATGTTTAAGAAAACAAACAACAGGCTCTATCTTCTTCATCCAGAATTCATTTTCTACCGAACAAATTGCGCTCAATTCCCGACGACGAGCTCTTCGATGTCATTCAATTTCAAATCAATTTCAAGCACTTTCATTTTTGAGCTTTTACATTAAGCACTTGATCAATCCACCTTAGTCCTATGAAGGTACAACCAATCCATACCCAGAAGCATATTGTATGATCCCAATGGAAGCACATTTAGATGTGTTGATGTAGGCATACCATTTATCTCAAATGCACAAGATGTTACCCAATGATGAACTATTTTCTTAGTACATGTATCCAACTGCACCATCTAGAACTCTACATGCACTTATTTTCTCAAACCACACTTATCCACTAGGTCAAGATTAACATAACTATAATTAGATACAGGGTCAATCAAAATAGAAACAACTCGATCATAGAGCTTACCTTCCATCTCAATAATATATCTTTGGTGATCTACATGCTTCTTATCAAATGTTGCATAGATATGATAAATGCTTTGTCCAACATCCCCAAATGTACGTGCCTCTAGAGCATTGTAGATCTGAGGCCTACCACCGTGATATGAAGGACGGTCCTTCTCGATATGATCCTTGCCACATATCCAACACTGTAACTGTATCCTACCAGCACCTCTATTATGTTGTTGTCCAGGCTGAGGTCCATGTCCCTTCTCTACTGCATTAAAATTATTTTAATGAGCAACATTCTCTCTCTCCCCTACATCCTGGGGTCTTGTTCACTTCGGCGACCATTTACCTTTCATCTTGTCATTCCCTTTCCAACCTTGCTTAGATTCAATCTTACGATTCAATTGATTGTAACAATGTTTCAACTTTCTAATGACTTCTTTAAGCGACCGAGGCTCATCATAGTCAATCCGATCCTTAAATGCTAATGGAAATTTACTGATAAATCTCTAAAATTTGGTCTTCTCATCCTTAATATATGGAACATACATCAACAAATCCAGGAACTTAGTTGTGTATTCCTCATTTTTCATTGATCCCATCTCCAGCTCATAGAACTCCTTGGCTTTTCCATCGTAGTACCTTTCTGAAAAACACTTCCTCTTGAAGAGTCTCTTGAATTCATGCCAATTCAATTCCTCCGTCCTTATGTCTTTGATGCACTTCAAATATTCCCACCATATGTTTGCTTTCCCTTTGAGGCTAAAAATAGATATCCTGGCCTTCACGATATTTGTGTAATCATTCATCTCAAAGAACTTATTCATTCCAAGTAACCATGCCTCTGCATATTCTGGTTTCTTCAACTCTCCATCAAATGTAGGTGGCTTGGCTTTCTTGAACTCATCTAGCAAATATCCCCTCTCGCTCCTCCTGTGAGGATGATAACAATGAGGACCATGATACCTATCTGAACCAGAACTAGAATATAACCCATATCCACTACCTATCCTATTAGGTGTATCCAAGTACCTGCCATCTGTGATTGTGTCATCTCTATCTGACTTGTGCCCACCATGAGACCTACTACCATATGCCCCATTAGTCATATCCTCCTATCCATAATTGATATGTGGCTTCCCCCATCTTTGTAAGTCTGACAAACTTTGAAGGATAATTGCATTGACCTCTTATTGTTTCTCTTATTCCCTAGCAAGTTTTTCCTATGAATGAATGATTTTGTCATTATCTGCTTTGCAACTTCTAATTTTTGCCTTTAAAATTCTCAAGGTGTCTGCTATGTCTGGAGAGTATCCCTCTCTGTGTTTCTCATATGATCTGTAAGGAGATTCTCGTGAATTGTAATCCACAATTTTGCTAGTCATCTATGATATTCTTATTCATGCAAGCATATCATGTCAGAAACCAAATATAAACATAATCAACATACCTCAGTGAAGTTCAGGGGAGGCCATCTCATCTGCAAAATCAATCCAGATTAGCATGATACATGTATATACATAATCATATAAATATATTGACATCATGCCTGATAATACCAACTGCATACCATGACCTCATGCATGACAACCATAACCATGAAAATGCATGCATAAAAACCATATATACACTAACATGCATGGATGAAAACACAATCTGTCCATTCAATCCAAGTATTGAATTATGCTCTGATACCAATCTGTAATCACCTCCTCCCACATTTACCCACTTTAACTGCCCTATCGTGGTAAAAATTTACCTGAACTCCTAGGTCCCATTAAGGAAGTGGGGCCAATTACTGACAACAAAATGGCATTCACAACATCCTATAGGGGCTATAGGACACTCAAAGGCTGAGAAACCATCCTAGGTGTCCAAAACCTAAGTTGAACGCCTCCTTCTCTACCCTAGGCCCTCAACCGTACCCACAACAAGGACTCCATGTGGTTGGAAGCCTCCAACCACATACACAAGCCTACATCCATGTGATTGCAACCAAAATTTTCTAGTTAGGAGCATGTGGTCTTGAGATCTCAACCTAGATTCCAGGTCAACCTCCAGACCACTACCCAAAATTTCCTTTGAATTTCCAGAATTATGAGTAACTCAATGACAAGGAAAAACATACAAACTTGAATCATAAACTTGACCTAACCAAGCCTAACCATGGCATTGATTTTGTCAAACATATTTAGAACATGTAATCTACGTGTCATGAATGCATATATGAACATAGGGGTATGATACTTATCTGAGAATCATCAAGAAGGTCTAATTGTTAGTTTTTGTAGCATCAGATGTGTTTTAGCCTCGATATTTGGTATAGAGGTTATAATACATATATTCTCCAATACCCAGAAATTGTTTCTTGAAATTCCACCTAGAAAGGACTTAATTAAATTAGTTAGTCAATTTTTAATATTTCCTAAGTCTAAACTTAGGAAATACGATTAATTAAAGGGAATTAATTAAGTCATGGTGAGAATATTCTAGAAAAAGACTTGGATCGATTTCTAGTTAATATTAGCCATCAATTAAGTTTTAATCGTGATCATTGAAGTCTCAATGAAATATTATAAGAAGAAACTCGATGGAGCATGGAGAAGAAACACCAACAGTTTGATTTCCAGAGTAGCAACATTAAGTTGCCGGAGAGAGAGCTAGTGAGCTCGAAGCAGTGAGAGAGTGGTAGAGATAGTAAGGTTGGAGGAACCTTTTCCAGTTCCGGTGAGTACATTACAGAGAGGCAGTGAGTGCCATAGAGATGTAGTGCAGATATTTGTGAGGAGATTTTGTATTTGCTGGGGAGAAAGAGATTTTTTGAGTCGAAATCTGGGCATAAGGTCCAAAGGCAAAGCAGATCAGTCTTCTAGAGAATAGATGTAGAGACAGCAAGAGGAGATGTAGTCCCGATCTTGTGGGAAACAGTACTATGTAGGCTGATGCAATGACTGCGCAGAGGGAGAAAGGAGCAACTCAAATCGAGTTGAGGTTAGTGTCAGATTGCTTGTGGAAGTGAGAAAATTTCCCACTAGTTTTATTCCCAGTGATTTCTCCGTTTGGATTTCTAGATTAAGCATCCATAGTTTTGTACTCATATTTACTATTGCATAATAATCAAACCCTTAACTGCTGCACTGGTTTTCCCGAGTTAGGTTTTCAGGGGACTTAGTCAAAAAATAACGGTGTCAAATTGTGTGTGTGCATATATTCTTCCAATGCTTATTTTTCTTCCACAATATTTGTTTTGTGAAGGCTGCAGTGTATTTGTTTCGTTATTTTCCATAGCACACTATAAATAATTTGTTTAATTTATTTAACAAATAGAAGAAAAATGATCAGTTGTTGCAGTAGGATTCAGGGTATGCGAATTTGCACATGCTATCAGAGAGGCGCTAGAAATCCAGAGAGCTAAGTTGTAGAAAGGAAGAGGAGCTTTGTATCACTGCGTAGCTCAAAACCCCAGAGGCAGCATAGTCCCTTTGGCTAGAAGGGTAAATTTTTGAGGAAAGATCGATTTTTTCTAAGAGAGCGATATAGAAATAATATTTTCCATATCGAATATTACCAGAGGCAGAGGGGGCAACAATATTTTTTCTTGAAGAGCATATCTTCAACGAGACATAATATTTTGTAGCAACTTCTAATGCAAAATAACATCAGGAGGAAGAAAGAGCACACACTGAGGGAAATATTTCCTCAAGGGACTTATAGCTTCAGAAGTTTGATTTCTCATTGCAAAGCAGCATTTATTGTGAGTAGATTTACTCACTCTAGTAGGGAGTGTGTAGAGCTTTGCAGGTGCTACATAGAGGAGAAGAGGAGGATTTCAACTTATTTTATTGAGATGGCATAAAAAATGCTGAGAGATCATGATCGGTTGGATGGAGCATCCAACTACATAATCTAGAAGGCAAGGGCTTCCTTCCTTATAGATGAGTACAATCTCAAGGCTTAAATCATAACGTAGTGTACCCACATATCCAGATTAGATGAATGCCTACAGGAAGGAGATGGCAAAGGCGAAGAGATTGATTCTTGATGGGGCTCAAGATCATGTAGTATCACATATAACTAGCAAGGACACTGCCAAGTAGATGTGGGATGCTCTCACCACAATGTACCAGGGATCTTCCGAGTAGCGAAAGATGTGTTTGGAGGAGAAGCTGAGATGTATTCATATGCAGAAGGGGGAGCACATAGACCCCATACACACCGGGATTCAGGAGGTCCAAGGTGAGTTTTCATCTATAGGGCCAATTCCCCAACCTACAGAATTGGTGTGGTTAGCTCTCAACAGTGTTTATGAGGACTAACAGGTCTTTTTCCAAAGTATTTTGGGCAGATAAAAGTTGTCAGAGTGGGACAAGTTATGGGATGATCTGCGGCAGGAGGAGATGAGGCGAGATTTGGTGAAGAGCACCATAAGTGGGATGAAAGCGATGAAGGAAGAGGAGAATGTGGCCCTCGCATTAAGGCTACAGCATGAGTAGCATAGGAAGAAGGACCTTTCTAAGGTCAAGTGCTTCAAGTGTGGCGAGCTAGACCATTATAGCACTCAGTGTCCTCTTAGAAAGAAGGAGAAGGAGGATAAGCAAGCTGCTTCCGCGGAGACCGATAGACTAGAGGAATACATTGCCATGATAGCAGACACCCCTCCAGGAGTGAGGTGGGGTGAATTGGTTTTGCAGCCCTCGAGTGCTACAAGATGGGAAGGATTCTTAAGGATGTCCACCTCTTGAATCAATACCTTGCTATAGGATCCCATAACACGCAGTAGCAGGATGGACCAGTGGTAGTTGGTGCAGTCAGATGCCAAGTGACAAATGCAATAGCTAGTAGTGGTTAGACACTGGGAAACACAGTGCAGAGTTTGCAACAGTGCAGTTGGAAAATTTCCAAAGTCAGCAGCAGCGCAAAGGCTTTAGTGACAACATAGAGACTAGTAGTAGTCAGGACTCAGGTGAAGGATGCATCAGACTGAACAAAAATGGTTCAGTACCTTGGGTATTTCTCATATGCAAATTTTGCAGTTGTAGAAGCAACACATGAGAGGGAGTTTCAGATCTTGCAGTAGCAACAACAAAAAAGTTGCAGTGCAGATGCAGTGTTGGCAACGTTTCAGCAGGGTCAACAAAAACACATATGCAACACATATCATATTTTTGCAGTAGTTGGTGGGCAGCAATAGCCAAACATCGGTAGCGTGACAAGAGATGCTGCAAAGGCAGTGTATTGTAGCAGTAGTTGTAGTTGCAGTACTAGAACACTTTCCTCACTAAGAGGGAGTGTTAGTTTTTATATCATCGGATGTGTTCTAGCCTCGATATTTGGCAGAGAGGTTAGAATACATGTATTCTACAATACCTAGAAATCTTTTCTGAAAATTCCACCTAAAAATGACTTAATTAAATTAATTAGTTAGTTTTTAATAATTCCTAAGTCTAAACTTAGGAAATATGATTAATTAAAAGGAATTAATTAATTCATGGGGAGAATATTCTAGAAAAATTCTTGGATCGATTTCTAGTTAATCATAGCCATTGATTAAGTTTCAATTATGGTCGTTGAAGTCTAAACGGAATATTATCAGAAGAAACTCAATGGGGCATGGAGAAGACACACCAGTCATTCGATTTCAATGGCAGATCGATTTCCAGAGTAGCAACATTCAGTGGCCGGAGAGAGAGCTAGTGAGCTCAAAGCAATGAGAGAAGGGCATATATAGTAAGGTCAGAGGAAGCTTTTCCAGTTCCGATGAGTACATTGTAGAGAGACAGTGAGTGCCACAGGGAGGCAACAGAGAGATTTGTTAGGAGATTCCATATTTTCTAGGGAGCAGGATTTTTTCTGAGCCAGAAGTTGGGCCGAGGGTCCAGAGGAAAAGGAGATCAATGTTCAAGACAACAGTTGCAGAGACAACAGGAGGAGACACATTTCTGAGCTTGTGGGACACAGTACTGTGTAGTCTAAAGAAGTGACAACGCAGGGGGAGCAAGGAGAAGCTCAAATCGAGTCGAGGTCAGTGTCAGATCTCCTGTGGAAGTGAGAAAAATTCTCACTAGTTTTATTGCCAGCCATTTCTCTATTTGGATTGCTATATTAAGCATCCATAGTTTTGTACTCATATTTACTACTGCATAATATTCAAACCTCAACTGCCACATCAATTTTCACGAGTTGGGTTTTTCTAGGGACTTAGTCCAAAAATAACAGTGTCAAATTATGTGTGTGAATCTATTCTTCTAGTGTTTATTTTTCTTCCACTGTATTTGATTTGTGAAGGTTGCGATGTTTTTGTTTCGTTATTTTCCGTAGCACAAAGTAAATAATTTGTTTAATTTATTTAACAAATAGAAGAAATAATATCAGTTGTTGTAGTAGGATTCGAGGTGTCTAAATTTTCACGCCAATGCCCTCTCATTATAGCTGCAATAACATTTGTTAGCTCATGCATTCATTAACCATTCATCAACAAATCAAATATATCAAGACCCATAACTAGAACCATTGCTAGAACCTATCATGGAACCATGCTTATAACCAAAATATAACCATAATAATAACCATGATAGAACAACCATCAAAGCCAAAAAATAACAAGTACAAATACTAATGAAATACAAGAGGAAAAGAGCTATTATTAATATATGCAAAATCCAACCAATTCAAGGACTTCCATGTACCACCTGGCCATAGATTGAGTTGAACCAAATATTTCTTTCAACTAATCACCCCCATGCCATATTCCAAGCGTGAATGTGGGACTCAAGATAAAAAAATCAAGGATACTCGGAGATTAAGCCACCTCCACCCTCATGCTCTCGTGATCTCACCAAAATTGGTCAAGATATCAGATAAGAAAATCAATACATAAACAACCAAGGCTTTCCAGAGATTAAACCACCTCCCCCCTCAGGCTTTATTGCAATCCCGCAAAAACTGGTCAAGGGATTACTAGGCCTAAAATAAGCTTGAATGCCTCAAAATTTCTTGACCAATACCTTGAGGAATTTTCCTATCTCCACCCTCAGGCTTTACCGCAATCCCACCAAAACTTGTCAAGGGATTCCTAGGCCATATGGGAATTTTCCAGAGACCACCTCTCCCAGTTCCAAAACCATTCAACAATCCAAAGATAAACTAAATAAAATAACCCCATCACACCATGATTACCAAGAAATGGAAAGGAAAGGTTGACACCACTGTCACACTTGAAAAAACTCATACCATGTCAACAAGAAAAACAAATACGCACATGCATGTACAATGCACTCACAAACTAGTTATTAAATCAAACATGCAACCTATTACCTGCAAGTATTCCTGTTGAAGCTGCTTGATCCAACTTTTTCTTGCTTGTCCCTTTCTTTCCTTTGCTTCCTTGTCCTTCCTTTGCTTGTTTCCTCCTCTCTCTCTGAAACCATTCCAAAGCCAAACTTACAGAAAGTTATGAATTGATCCTCATAAGCCTTTTTATTATTGAGGCCTATATTTTCATCAATTTCCTTTATTTCCCCTTAAATTTCCCTCTGATGCAAATCTTTGACCTTTCATCTCCCTTTTCTCCTATTTTCCTTTATTTTCATAAATAAAATACCAATTAATGCCACTTTGCAACATTGTAAATTAGGTATTGACAACATTGTAATAATTGAATATATTCATCATATCCCATATATGTGTTCTTGTTAATATTACACAACTAGAAGAAAAAAAAAAAAAAATATATATATATATATATATATATATATATATATATATATATATATATATATATATATATATATATAGTCAAAAAAATCTTTAGAAGATTATTAGCTTTAAGGAAAAAAACATTTTTCCATTAGTTATATTTTTTTCTCTTGTTCTTTATATTTTAGTTTTATTACCTTTTAATTTTGATATTTTTAAAAATATTTTTCTTTGTTATTTCCAATTCAATAACAACCATTAATATTAATATATATTATTACAATATTTATTTAATATAATATTAAAATAACATTATATATTGTTGCTATATTATATTTTTTCCCTTGGAAAAAAATCATAGTTTTATTACATGAGGAACAAAATTACATTTAGCAGATGCTTAAAGCATTCACGAAGAGTAATGCCATAGTATTGTAAGAAAAATAAACTTCCTTTCAGCCCAAAAACTAAAATACAACAACCGATAAATTAAATGTTATAAAAATCACTTAACTCCTCCTTCTTTCCCTTCTTTCTTTGCACTTCTACCAACTTTGTCACATTCACCATATGAGTTTTTTCTTTATCAGAATCAAAACTTTCTGACACTTGTGCTCTTTGTGTTCCCACTATTCCTTAATCTTTAAGTGTTAGTGTTCCTTCTGCACCAAGAAATCACAATCTTGCTCGAAATTGTATAGTCAAATTTCGGGAAAAAAATACCATTTTATCTATTAGTTAGATTGCACCTATTTTTATTATTTTTTGTTGTTGTTTACTAAGTAGTGTGAGTCCTAATATTATTTCACACTTAACCTTTGGCTTGAGAAACTGTGACCCATGGGCCTCTAAGTCGTCAAAATAACTTGAGATTCCTTTAGCATGAGTCATTTCTTCTCTTGTAGTTGGATTTTTTTCCCATGAGTTTTGAACTATTGTTACATCATGGAGTGCATATGCATTTTATCCTTTATTTTTTATATTACTGTGTGCTTGTTATATGCTATTTTATTAATTAAAATTACTATATATATATATATATATATATATATATATATATATATATATATATATATATAAATAGCGTGACCATGAAACCTTGCTTACCCTCGAAACCTAACCACAAAACACCGTTGGAAAGAGCCAGATCCACCAAACAAAGTAAAACCCATTGCGAAATCGGTAACTTTGAAACACGAACGTACGGCGGGGAGGCCTCGAAAGCCGGAGGAACGCCACGGATCAACTCTGGCGACTTCTGCGAAAACCTCGGTCGTACCTAGTCACCTCCATCCTAACCGCATATGGTTTTCGTTCACAAAACAAATTCTTATCTTGACACTTTTAAATTATTTAGGTCATAACTATGACCTTGTATATATATAAACCAAGATGAGTAAGTATTTCATTAAAATCTACGCCTCGACGCAACAAATATATAGGAAATAAAATACATTGATTCTTCTGGCATAATGTCCTCATAGGAAGGACTGACTCAAGTTATGAAAAGACTGCATTTGACACTAATTGCTATAGGTGACCGAAATACATAAACTTTGTAAAATTTCCCAAGAAGTAAAACAAAATTACAATATGAGTGCATAAAAAAGGGGCAAAATAAAAATCATCTAGAGCATCTTCCAAGGTCGATTAAGATCAAGCAACAGGTTATTAGTGGGCCGACAAGAAGCACTATTGTCTACATTATGCTTTTAATTGACCATGAGCTGCCACTTCAACTCATCCAATTGTCGATGAAGAGCATCATTTTCGTCCTCTTTGTAGGTTAAGCTTGTTTTAAGTGTTTGAATTTAATCCATGGGGGAAATAGAGGTTGACTCTTGTTGAAGTTTCAACTTGATGTCCATGTTGTCCAACCGTAGAGCTTCTAAGTATTGGGTGCATTGTCCACAAATACTATTACCCGCTGTAGCGGTAGATTTAACTTTCTTGGCTGACATAATTTGATAATAGGGGAAGAGGCACTAAGTGTTTGCAAGGATATCAAACAAGTGGTTAAGAGGGTTAATGGGAGGGCTAAAGTGGGAAGCAACCATTACATTTACTGACTGTTGAATAGTAAAATTCAACTAGAGAGAAAATACACAAAGTGGGCCAACACAACGCTTCATAATGTCCAGGAAGCCCCAACCAAAGAGACTCAGGAACAAAGAAGGCTTCCCATTACATAAGAGGAGCAACAAAGAATGAATGGAAGCTAAGGTGGCAAAGTATAATACATATAGGAAAGAGGAATACCTAAGAGTAAGAGCACTCAACAGAGGAAAACAAGTTTGTGCAAAAGATCAATAGTAGATCGGAATGAACGAGCTAGTGGAATTGACATAGGTCAAACTAATTCGAATTGAGCCCTTGCAAAGTGACTGTGAGATAGGTTGAACCTGGGTGAGGACAACCCTGAATTCACACATGCAGACACTGTGCAAGGACGTCCTGAGACCACAAATGTTGAAAACATAACTTAGAAGCCAATTCCTGTAGAAATTCTCACAGAATTATGTTTGTTTCCTATGAACCAACAATAAGCACCATTGAATACAACTATACAAAAGCTCACAATGTCGAAACAAAGGAGAATTATCAAGGAAGGAGCAAACAAAGGCCATAAATCGACCCGAGACCCATAAATCCCACACGCAAAGACAATTAGATCATCATTACACTTCATAATGGCACCCTTCCTTAATACCATCAATAATCCTAGTGCGAGGTCAGGTCAAGACCAAGCATGTCATCCCGTCTCAGGTCTTAATGCATGTGACATCCTTGGGAGAATTTCCATTGCATGGGCCATGTCCTCACTATAAGCCATGACACCATATATTAATCACCACATTTTTTGATCGTGGGCACTAGAATTTAGACCATAATATGGATTAGGGAATCTTATAGAGGGGCTCCCAATCATATACATTATAACCCAAGTTGGGGGGGAGAATAATGGGACAATTCTCCATCCCGAGGAACCATTAATTTCAGTCGAACCTCTCAAGCGAAGGTTGATCTCTTCTTTCATGTCTCTTTTTTTCGTTTAACGAGTGGTATCCAACCCACAGGGGATTGAGCGAGAACAACACTCCTACACTATTAATCTTTTAAATGGTACACAAATTCAATCTTTTCAGCCAATTCATTTTTCCCGATAAACGATTTATTCTTTTGTGTTGATTAGTTTATTTTTTATTTTTAGAATTTGATTCATCTTTTTGTATTAGAGTAATTTATTTTTTTATTGTAAAATTTTGGATAACAACATTAAAAATGGTTAATGTACCTATTTTAACGATTTAGTTTTATAACTACTACAATTACGTTAAAAATGGTTGACATAAGTCAATCATTGATATATAATATATTGCTTATAAGAAATATATGTGCAACAAATTACTATATGAAATGTAAATATGTAAATATTCAAGTAAACCCTTCTACTAAGTGTATGTAGTAGTGTATGTAGTATTAATTAAGTGGTGTTATGAATAACATTAGTAACATTTGAATGGTGTTGCATGGCATGAGAAGGCATGACTAGAGACTAAAATTGTCGTAGCTTCACAAGAATTGATTTGTGACATGTGAGAATTAGAAATATGTGCTTATTATAGCCAAGGAGTTTATGCCACCTTCCGCGGTTAATAATTTGCATGTCATATTTTTTTTCCACGCTTTTATCATCAACAACAATAACGACTACTTTGCTAACCACAATAATGATAACAATAGATGGGTATAGTACCGCTAGACGTAAAAAAAATAAATCTAAACAACAACCTATCGTTAAACGCTAATGTTTATAATAAATTAAAGGGGAATGGGTGGTTAGTTATAACTATGTCCTAGTAATCTACAACAATTAAGGGGAAAAAAACGCTTTAGATTAGGGTTTTGAGTTTAATCTTATCTCTCTCTATTTCTAAGGATGGTGAATAATATTATGTATTTATTAAATCTGGGTCATCTACTTAATATTTATTATTGAAAAAAATATATATATATATTTTGGAATTTATTTTTGAAATAAGGCTTCTATTTTTGTAGTTGATGTTTCATTTAATAGAGGTGGAATTATGATTATTAAAATATATTAATGGAAAAAGGTGAAAAAACATTGTTATTAGAAATAATACAAAAATTAAGAGAAGTCAAGGTAACCCAGTGTGATTGGTCACCTCGACCCAAAATCGTTGCGAAACAATCACAAATCCAAGCTAGAACTTGTAGACAACCTCTCGTCTGGAAAAGCTAGAAGGACACCTCCCAGCTGTGCACAAGAAGAAATAGAAGTCCAAGCTCCCATAAACCCGGCTGACGCCAAGTCCACTGGGCTTCACCGAAGGGAATTGTTCTATCAACGATCCCAGGAGGGAAAATCCGGGCAATGCCTACTGGAGAGAGTAAAAAAACACCAACACTAAAACATCCACCCGAGAAAAACTGCCACCACCAGAATCTCGGGAGCCACTTATAAAAGCAACAAGCACCTTACACAGACAAAATAAGAACCACCACCCGAAATGCCAAAGCAAGAATCCAAGTAGGTCCAAAACATGAACGCCCAGAACTGGCCATATCTTCAAACAATACACCCTCCAACCAAGGAATGAAAGGGAAAGTTTCACCCAGAGCAACAAGGAAAGATTTGTTACCTTATTGAGCCCACAGGAGGAGCGATAAACATAAGACCACCACAATACCCACACGACCCTAAGAAATGAGAACACAAGTAATTTTGCATCCCTCAATGAGCCAAGAAATACCCAAACTGCTCCATGCACCATACTACTTAACCACTGTAACTTCGGTGCCATTGATCCTCGAGATGATATTATTCCTTTGCACACAAGTGAAGGAAGATGTTTCACACATTTGAATGCAGAGCAATTAGCCATAATGAGATGGAAGGGCTGAATGCCTGCCCTCCTATGCTCATACCTTATGCCAAGTGTCATTCTTCACGTGACGCATGGTTCCAAGTGTCTGAAACCCCCATCGAGGATAGTTATTTTATTTTTTAAATATAATTACTTTTTAAGCTATTTATAAAAAGTTTCCAGTTAATCAAATTCACTGTTAATTAGCATTATTTTAAAAAATTTCACATTTAAATATTTATATTAATAAAAACTTGATAACCTTACTTTTGACAATTATATTACATATTTAAGTTACTAAAAAATAATAAATAAATATGCATCACTATAACATGACATTGAAAACAAAATATAAATAAACTCATGCAACAAATCAATTACTGAAGTCATAAAAACTTTTACAAGAAAATAGTTCTTATTTTATTAAAATATAATGAATTATCTTCATCTTGGAACTAGGAAAGGTAGAAGGGTTTTACATTGGTTGATTTTGATATGTGTAATGTGCAGTCGAATATTTATTTATATATCATAAATAGAAAATAAATATATTCATTTTTAGGATGTGGTTATGGAGCTTCATGTTCAAAATCCATGATACCTATGATGTAATGGGGAACATATACCTTAAATTAAAATTGATTTAAAGAAGTCATTTTCGCCATGATATTTTACACTATTCTTGATACTAGCATATTAATAAATATGATAAGATTTACATTAAATTATGTATTTTTAAAGATTTCCTTGAGGTGTTTAAGTGATTTTTTAAGGTAGAATGATAAAAAATGTTTAATTGAAAAATTGAATGGGTTTAATTTTGAGTTTTTTCAACCAATTTACAATTAGATCATAACCTAACCAATTTTTTTATATATCTAAATTTTTGGTCAAGTTCGTATAGAAATTCCGGCTTTGGAGATTCTTAAGATAACTCCCACACAAAATTGCTTTAAATAATTATGATAAAGTCCCACCTTAAATCATGTTCAACTTGAGACGTTATTGGGTATTTTTTTTTTTTAGGAATGGGCATCCTTGACATAAAGAATTCTTAACTACGGTTAACTTACAGGGCTACTCTTCTCCGTTGGGGGTGTCCAATCACTGAGACAAGTGGGTAGCAGACAGTTATGGCTGGACCAACCCCCAACCACGCGCTCGCCGACTCATTAACCTCCCATGCTCGAGAGGTAATGCTCCTCGAGACAGGAGAACTCATAGTAGAAGTGGTAGCTGATAAGCGTGCAATAGATGAGAGGGAGTTCATTCGGCATTGGCGGGCGATGGTGAAGGTTGGCGATCCGGTTTTCGTAGACGAGCAGACGATGGCTCTCAAGCCTTGGCTTGAGCTTCGGCGACAAGAGACGAGGTGGGTGCACAAGTAGTCGGGCAACTGTGGCTGGTGTTTGAACGCTAGGAGGAATCCTGGCAACGACAATAGCACGTTGCACTAGGAGAGGAGTGAAGGTGGTGAGGCGGATTTCTCAGTTGAGGGAGTGCCTGTTGACGGGTGGTACTGGTGCTCTACCCGGGCGACTAAAGGAAGCCAGTGGATTGAGCAGGAAGGGTCCTTCCCTAACCAGGCCCCAGGGTGGTTTTTCCTTGTTCTCACTGAGCACTCTGACTCTCCTGCATTTAACATTTGTGGAAGGTGGAAAATTCACACCTCACCTGAGGGTGGCGTTGCGGTTGGTGGCGGTATAACGACTCTCCTCCACAACGTTGAGGGGTGTTAAACGATAAAAATGGCTGAGGGTGCAGGGACGATGTAGTGGTTTTAGGGACTGTTGGGCCTGAGGTGACTTGGAGCTGCATCCCAGTAAAGGGTGGGGGGGGGGGGTGTTAGACAAGTGCATGCCGAGAGAGAGGGAGAGTTTGGGCTCGGCGTGGAGGTCTTGGGCGCGACATGGAGAATCGCCAGGTATCCAGGGACTCGAGTTCACACTCGGAATCAACCGAGAGTGAACATTTGGTGGCGGCCATGGTAGTATCTCCGGCTTAGTCACTGAGACACATTGAGGCTTCGACCACCCTTGAATCAATTTATGCCCAAATCCAGCATATCCATCTCAACCTGGACACTTTGCACCAACAAAGGTATGACAATCGTAATGAACTCATGGCCTACATTAATGTTATTCAACACCTGCAGAATGAGACCCTAGAAGCTCTGGAGAGTCTGCGTCGTCTTATGCGGTGCTCTCATGACCACCTCTGAGCTTTATAGGCCCAAGTGGACCATATTGACTACCACATTTACAACCAGGGACACATCTTTGCAAATCCTCCGGCAGGTCCTCAAAACCCTCCTCCATGATGATAATGTTGTTTTGGTTGTTTTATAATTTTGTGCGGAAAATAACCAAGAGCAACGTATGCCTTGGTGAGCCCTCAAGTATTTCTAGGCACTTCATGCCTTTTGGGTTGCCTAAATGTAACACAACTATGCTGTTCTCTGTTGTAAATTTTGATATGATAATATAAACTAGACTTTGTCTGACAAAAAAAAAACTTACATGGTCACTCGTTATTGTGGGACCCACACGAGTTGTTCAAAGACAACTGTAATTACTTCTGAAAGATGAGAAAGAAAGAAAGAAAATTTTAATGTCCACAAGTCTAAAGATGGCTTATGGGACCTCTTTTAGAGTGCAAAACTTGAAAAAAAGCATGCATCTCAATGGATTTAATCCTCATCAAAATGGATCTATATTGGTTCTATATATGCATATAGCATGTGTAACTTTTCATTTTTAAAAATTTATTTTTGAATGCACAAATGGATACAAGATCTTGAAAATTTACTTGGACACTTGGGTTGTGTAAACTACACCACATAAATTTGCAATTCCAGCAATCTTTGATGGACAAAATTTAAATTTATATTTAAAATTGGAATTAATGGCTCCAAGAAAATGGCTCTAAATTAATTTAATTTCTTTAAAAGAAGATAGCTAAAATTATAAAACAAACCCCCTTCTTTATGTTGATTGCAGAATATCCTCGAATTTGAATATCACTCAAGAAAAATATGCTCTTTATTTAATCCCATTATCAACTCACACTGACTTTAGTCATTTCCTCTGTGAAATTACATTTTTTGTGTGCCAGTTCCCACGAGGACCTATGGTAATGTTTCTCCTAATTACCTTGCATGTTATAGCTTGGATATAATATGTATATAAGATTTTGACATAGTGGTATGATTGGAAAAAAATGATTTAGCCAGGTGGTTCGAGCAATGTCTGTCAGATAGGCATCGACGCAAGTGTGAGACTATTGCAAGCACGAACACATTTCCTCCCCTCCATCCTCCACACTTTAGGTTGTTATCTTTCCTTTGCTACAACATTTTTAAAATTACATCATAGGCATGTTCAATTCCTTCGGTGTATCTTTGCACCTTTAGGGGCAATTGCTAGTTATATTATAGTGTATTATTTAAGAACCACAACTTTGGTGGAGGGGGAATCAAATTTCTAATAATATATTGCTACATGATAATATAGTTTTATGGAGAAGGGGTTGGAAAAAATTAAATAATTAAGCTATAAAAAATATGTTGCGATTATTAAAATATATTAAACAGAAAAAGGTGAAAAAACATTGTTATTAGAAAGAATACAACAATTAATAAAAGCAAGCAAGGAATCATTATAGGTAACAAACATTTATTGTTTAAAATAAGTATGATAATGGACGAATATATATATATATATATATATATATATATATATATATATTAAATTGGATAATTAATTAATGAGGACACTTGGAAATTAAAGGTTTTTTTTATTTTTTATTTTTTTATATTTTTTTTTAAACAATTTGTAATTTTGACAAATTGATTTTAAACCAAATAAAATTAGTCATCCACCAATCAAAAATTAGAAATTCAAATTTTAAAAATTCAAAAATTAATTTTCAATTTCTAAAAAAAAAAGTTTAATATTTAATTTTACCAAAACTTTAATAAACTTTGGAAATAGTTTCTTAAAATTTGCAAATTAATTAAGAGACTAAAATTTTTGAGCCAAACTCCTTATAAGATACTTTGCCTTTGACAGGTATAACAAGTGTTGTACAACAATTTAGTCCCTACTTGGAAGTTAGAAAAAGTATAATGAATAGTCAAAAGCAAATGTACATCTTATGAAAAGCAAGTTCATGTGAATAATTATAAATTATAAATTAGGTAGTGACATCCATGTAGTAATTAGAACTATTGGCACGATTTCATATATATATTAGTTATCAATATTATGCAACTAAAAAGAAGTAATATATACACATTCACATATCAATGTATATAATATTGTTAAAAAATCTTCACAAGATCATTAACTTTGAGGAAAAAAAAATTGAAAATGTTTTTTCCAATTCTAAATTAGGTATTGAAAACATTGTAAGAATTAGATCTATTCACAATATTCCATATATATTAGCTATTAATCTTATGTAACTAGAATATATATATATATATATATATATGTGTGTGTGTGTATATATATATATATATATATATATATATATATTCTTGATCTCTCTCTTTGTTATTTCCAATTCAATAACTACCATTAATATTAGGCATAGTCTAAGTTTTCACGATTTTTTTGTTTTGGTTTTTTTTTGGTAAATTAGACTAATTCTATTAAAAAGCGTATGGTACATAGAGAGTTACAAGTAAGAGAAGCTGGGAACTAGAAATGATGAATCATCAACCTCGGTCCCATGATTAGCAAAGAGAGAAGCAAAGATATCCCAGAAGACGAACATGGGAGTTGAAAGATACAAACATGAGTCTATCCAGAAGGAGCAGATTTCTCAGTACGACATTTCTTTCCCTTCTTTTTTGATGCTCTTATCCATCCATCCTGAGGCAGATGAGCTAGAACCACTTGAATATTGTTGGTGACTAAAGGAGATGGCTCCTTATCTAAATCTGAGGAGGAGGTGTCATGAGGCCGCTTCTAAACACTCGTAGGACCGTTGGGCTCACTAGGGTCTGTCGGGGTCATGTCTGTCTCCTTCTTGGCCTCTTCCTCATCTGCTACAATCTCTTCCTCATCCGAGCTAAAGGAGTCGATGTCATCCATGGGTGGCAAAACACAAGGCTTCCATATTTTGGATTTTGATTTCTGGTTGCTCTTCTTCTTTTGGGCTGGGAAAGAGGCGCAATATGAAGATGAACTGTTTGATGACAGTGATGGCATCGAAAAGCTGTGTTATCATAATCCAAGGTCTGAGTCCAATGGAAGTCTCCCACTTTGAGAGTGATTTGGTTAGGCAGGCCTTTGCTGATGTCTATTTCAACATAGATTTTTCCATAGGCATATATGCCTGATTCCCCCCTAGAGGTGTCAGTTGCCAGGAAGCGTCCAAGGGTGTCTCTGATTCCTTGAAAGACTGAAAAGTGCCAAAGATGAGAAGGTAAGTTAGGGATCCTGACCCAAATAGGGACCTTGGTGATGACAGTCGTGGAGGGATCGAAATATGGGAACCATGGTGTGAGGAATAGCCCTGCTTTGCCCCAAAACGAGGGTCCGTCTGTTAATATATTTTGATAGTCCTCGCTGAAAGTGCACATGACTATGAAGAAACCCTTTGAGAAGAAAAATACTTTGCTATTATTGGTCTAGGTTGAGTGGATTCATTAATAGAGATTTGTTGAGCGAGGCCATAATCCATTGAAATGAAAAATGATGGAATTTTCTACCATTAGTTGAGATTGGTTGTCTATAGATGGGTGGGAGATTTCAATAGCTAGAATATCCTCCGATTTGTCCACCAAGAAGGGCTTGGGAGTCTCAGGGGGCTGCGCAACTTTCTTATGGTGCTGAGCATGGAATTTGTCCTTATAGGAGAATGCTTGTGAAGAGGAAGGTTGCCCGGATGCTCCTTCGCACATTCGAAGGATTAAAGCCAGAGAATCATTTTTCCCTATGTTGTAAAAAGAGAGAGGAAGAGATTTTTCAAGCTACTTAACCCTGTACATAAATATTTGAAGGGTTGTAGGGATCCCCAGCTTTTTTTTGAGGTCTTGTGCAAGGCTCTGCACCAGATTTGTAGATCTAACCCAACAGAGCAGGGTTTTACCACAGAGTCTGGAAATATGGATCTAGAAGGAGAGAGGACTACCTGGGTCCCTAGACCCTGGGGGTACACCCAAGAGCGAAGAATCACGCTTGATTGCAACCGTGGAGAGTTTACAGCTGTGGCGTTTAGACCCCGAGGGTGTGTTTCTGAGCAAAGGAGTGTTGAAGAAAGGGGAGGCTTTGGAGTTGTCTGCATGACAACTGCGGTCTTGACTGTGTTCAAGATGGGAGAGGAGCTCCCATGATCCTAGAGCGTCCATACCCAAAAGGCATTTGCAGATTAAAGCCTTACGACTGTTATGGATCTGGCCCTTAGTTAAAGAGAGGTCGTGGATCACTGTCCCAGACCTGGTCCTTGCGTTGTCATGCTTCTTCCCTGTCGAGCATTGAGGAGGCTTGACGCCCGTAAGGGGGAGAGAAGCGTAGCTACATGCGCAGCCCTTGCCAGGGAGGGGTGCACCTTTTCCTTTGCAGAGGGGTTCGGGACACTGGCACATGGTTTTTCCGAGGGTGTTGAGGTCAAAAAACACAACTGATCCATGCTCGTTGACAGCGAACGTAGCGGCCTGTGCCTTGCGAGAGGCTGTAGCTCTATCCACACTTGAGTGAGAGGTGTGATTTTTGGTTTCAGCTCTGGCGTTATTTTCTTTTTCAGCTTCATGGCAGCTTACAATGCTTGATCTATAGCCTGGTGGGAGTGGAGAGTGAGGTGAGCCTGGTTTTTGGCCTCCTTGAGCCACAGGGCCGAGCAGGAGCGAGTCGGCGACGGCTGTGGGGAGAGTAGCGTCTGTGAGAACCCTAGCCATTTCGCTCCCACCAACTGATTTTTTTTTATTTTTATTTTATTTATTTTATTTTTATTTTTTTTTCCCACGATATTTTTTCTGGTTAATTTTAATCAAAATTCGAGAGAGATTTTTAAAAACTTGAGCTTAAGTTGTTCAATTTGCAAAATTCGAGTGCCCAGGGGTTTTTCAAGGTGTTGAATCCATTGATGCATTCAAAAATGCATTTTAAACAACAAAAAAATTAAATTCTTTCTTGAAATTATTTTGCTGGATTTGGTTGAAAAAGTCTATTTCGTCTATAAGTTAGACTACGCCATAATATTAAGATATATTATTATAATATTTATTTAATATAATATTAAAATAATATTATATATTAATGTTATATTATATTTTTTTTCCTTGAGAAAAATCATAATTTTATTACACAAGTAACAAAATTACATTTGGCAGATATTTAAATCATTCGAGAAGAGCAAGACTATAGCCTTGTAAGAAAAATAAACTTCCTTTCAATCCAAAAAATAAAATACAACTGATAAATTAAGTGTTAAAAAGCTAGTTAACTCTTCCTTTTTTCCCTTCTTTCTTTTCACTTTCTACGAACTCTATCATATTGACCAAAGGGGTTGTTCTTTATCAAAATCAAAACTTTATGACACATGTGATTTTTGTGTTCTTGATATCCCTTCATCTTTAAGTGTCAATGTTCCTTTTGCACCAAGATCACGAGTTGTCTCTACATCTTGCAATTTCTACATATGTTGTGAATTTGATATTAAATGCTCTCTCTCTCTCTCTCTCTCTCTCACACACACACACACACAGATGGAAGTATTTTAATATACATTTGTTATATAGTTAATATATATTTTTGTAGCATAGTTTAACTAATAGACAATTTTTTCCACAATCAGGTAGAGATTTTTAAGAATCATAAGTTTAAGTTGTTTAATTTGTAAAGTTCAAGTGGCCCAAAGTTTTTTCGGAGTGTCAAATCTATTTATGCTTTCAAAAACACATTTTAAATAATGAGAAATCATAATATTGCTCAAAATTGTATAGTCAAATTAAAAAAAAAATACCATTTTATCTATTAGTTAGAGTACGCCTTTTTTTTTTTTGTTAAGTTGCATGAATTATGAGATGATTGCACACTTAACCTTTGGCTTGAGAAACTACGACCTAGGAGCACCTAAGTTGTCAAATCACCCAAGGATCACACCAAACCTAGGCACCATCACTATGTATTTTATGCCCTCTGGGCTATGCCTATTTTTAATTAATTAAAATAATATATAGTTATATATATATTTTTAACAAAGATGAGTAAGTATTTCATTAAAATCTACACCTGGATGCAAAAAATACATGGGAAATCAAATACATTGATTCTTATGACAGAATATCCTCATAGGAGGGATTGACCCAAGTTACAAAAAGATTACATTTGACAC
This sequence comes from Pinus albicaulis, assembly GCA_034641835.2. Taxonomy (NCBI): domain Eukaryota; kingdom Viridiplantae; phylum Streptophyta; class Pinopsida; order Pinales; family Pinaceae; genus Pinus; species Pinus albicaulis. The sequence continues at coordinate 390,713,424 of CM076577.1, forward strand.
TAACTGCTACAAGTGACTGACATACATAAACTTTACAAAATTTTCCAAGAAGTAATTTTTTTTTATAATATGAGTGCATCAAGAAGGAGGAGAATGACAATCATCTAGAGTATCTTCTAGAGGTTGATTAAGGTCAAGCATAAGGTTATCAATGGGATGAAAAGAATCATTGTTGTCTAAATTCTAATTTTCATTGAACATGAGCAGCCACTTCAACTCATCCAACTGTCGATGAAGAACCTCAATTTCATCCTCTTGGCGATTTAAGATTTCTTTAAGTGTTTGAATTTCATCCATGAGGGAAATAGAGGTTGATACTTGCTGGTGAAGTTTCCACTTGATGTCCATGTTTTCAAATTGCAGAGCTTCTATATTGGGTGCATTGTCCACAAATATTATTACCCTTTGCAATGGTAGATTTAACTTTCTTGGCTAACATAATTTGATAATAGGGAAAGAGGAGTTAGGTGTTTGCAAGGATAGGAAATAGGTGGTTCGGAGGGTCAGTGGGAGGGATACAGTAGGAAGCAACAAGGGAATTTATTGACTATTTACTAGTAAAATTCAACCAGAGAGAAAAAATACAAAGCAGGTCAACACAATGCTTCATGATGCCCTAGAAGCCCCAACCAAAGGGACTAAGGAACAATGAAGGCTCCCCATTACATAAGAATAACAACATAGAATGGATGGAATATGAAGTGACATAGAATAACACATAGAGGGAAGAGTAATACCTAGGATTAGGAGCACCTAACATAGGAAAACAAGCTTGCATACAACAGTACCAACAAATAGAAATAAACAGATTAGTTGAATTGACATAGGTCTAACTATTTCGAATTGAGTCCTCACAAAGTGACTATAAGGTGGGTTGAGCCGAGGCGAGGCAAACCATGAATTCACGCTTGCAGACACTATGCAAGGATGTCACGAGACCAAAAATGTTGCAAATAGAGTCGAGAAGCCAATTATTGTAGAAATTCTGAGAGAAATCTATTTGTTTCCTATGAACAAACAATGGGGACCATTGAATTCAACTACACGGAAGCTCACAAATGCTCAGATAAAGGAGAATTTTGGATGAAGGAGTGAAGAAAAGCTATTAAATCGACCCGAGACCTAAAATCCCACATAAAAAGATAATCAGATCATCATTACACTTCATAATGGCACCAATATTGGATACTGTTAGCACTGAAAATGTTAATGGTGTAATCACCATTGTGTCATTGTTCTCAATTTTTTATTGTGTCCTAGTCCATGTCCAAAGTTTGAGTCATTTCCAATAAAAGTTAAAAAAGAGTCCCAACATCAAGGTATTTTTAAGTGAATAGGTGTCATAGTGTTCTAGAGTCCTAAAATAAGTTAAAATCTATGTTTTGGATTATTTTTAGTGTTGAAAGTTATTCAATGTTTGGGTAATAAAATTGCAGTCATTTGGTCTGGAATAATAGCTATCTTTCTTGAAAATTCATTGTCAAAACAGTAAAGGAAAGATATTTCTCAGAAATGGAAGTCATATATTCCACACAGTGAAAAGCACAGCTATTTCACTAAGATTTTGGTTATCTCATAAAAGAGGCTATAGGTAAACAGGTAACCAGTTTTCGAAGGAGTAAAATTAAGGCTTTGTGGCAACCAGAGTTCTTTAAAAGCAAAGCGTAGCTTGTAGAAAACAGATTGACCAACAGAGCGGGAGAGCCGGAGAAGAGCAACAAACAATATTTAAAAGAAGTTGGCCTGGAAATAGACCAAGGAATGAAGCAACAGAGAAGAATCGCGTGCAATAGGAACGGATGGCCATGATCTAATCACAGATCCAAAGGGGAGTAGACCGACGGCTGAGATTAAAGCACACATGGAGCGAGTTTTCACAACGCAATTTTTAAAGTTTATTGTTAAGTCAAATCGCATGGTATGTTAAGTGATTTGCGATGCGATGAGGCGAAGAGCGAGCAAGGAAGACTATCAGATATGGGCGCAAATCAATGGTGGATATTAAAGCATAGATGAAGCGATTTCACAAATCACAATCTTTAAAGTTTATCGTTAAGGCGATCACATGGTATGTTTAGCGATTTGCGATGTGATGAGGCGAGGGACACGTGTCGGCATAACGCACCAACGCGATTTCACAAATTGCAGAGTTTAAGGTTTAGCCGTTATCATTGTAGTGTTACACTTGCAGGCGACCAATTTGTGATTTATTCCTATTGGTCAATTGGTTGTGGGGCCCAGGAACCACAGTTCCGCTTATATGCATGTTGTTTGGGTAAAATTACAGTTTTGTTTAAACTAATCACTGTTGATTGCATAAGTATGTATGTTTTTAAATATTTCGATGCAGGATTTGCGATTGGTCCCACTTCTCTACCACGTCACCTCCGCTCTCATCACACATCGCACTTCGCCATTTTCAACATTTAACTCCCGCATTTCATAATAAAACTTCCGATGCACGATCTGTGATTGGTCCCACTTCTTCGCCACATCATCACCCCCCTCGCTCACCATTCATTCTGCTCCATGTGCCCCCTATCAATTAAACCTTTTTCAAAGGGTTTCTTTGTAATTTATCATAGAATGAACCTCCTCCGTTATATCCAAAAGTTTCGGGTTTTCCACCATTATAAAGGGTTTTCAACCAAAAAAGGGAAAGGAACAACGAAACAGTGGTAGAGTTTCTCTGAAACAATGTTCTACCACTACTTTTAGTATCAACACGTTTTTCACTAGGCACCAGGAAACATTCAAGGAACAACTACACACCATTTTCAAGGTTGTTTTGCACATATTAATAGGAGACAGCCACAAGTCATTCCCTTTGCTTTTATGATTTTTTCTGAAGATTGGTTGCACTAAAACAAAAGAGTGGTCTTTGAATAGACTACCACCTTACACAACCATTTCAGAGCGACTAACTTCATGATGCCTTCGTGATGTTTATCTTGTTTTTAATATAGAACTTTGTAATTAAGAGTAAGGGATAAGCCTCACCTCTTGCATGAGGTTGTAATGAATTTTGAAATAGATTTACCTTTTTCTGTGGAAGATGAAAGTATCATATTTTGTATATATATGCCAAACTGATATGAAGTCAGGGTTTGTTGGTGGTTATTGAATTTTGATTTATATGAACTGTAATATTTTTTGTGAATGAAATGGAATAATACTACTCAGGACTTATTACCAATTTGCTGTGTGTATTGTCTACTTTACTTGTGTTTCCATATCTCGTTTCTTCCAGTTCCAGTTTGCAAATCGTCATACTGTTATGTGTTTCTATTAGTCTCTTAAGCTTCCTATGTGTTTTATCAGTTTTTGTTAGTCTCACACAGTGAGCATTCCTGATAAAATATGTGTTATATCAGTGGAAGAGAAACACTCATGATAGTTATTCTTCATGATATTTCAGTGAGAATATTGTCAGACTAGAAATATCTTTCTCTCAATGGAATATTGTCAAACTGTTACTTTTGTCAATTTCTACTAAATCAATAGATTTTTGTTTTACAAACCTATTGATTCTCCTCTTATATTTCAATTTCCTCTCATCATAGACTACAAACTTGCACCTTGCTACCACATCAAGTTACAATACCCTCTTTAGGAGAACTGTGGATTTGACCGAAATCTCTCTTCAATGAATCATAGTTTATACCATCTTCCAATCCCATAAAAAAAAAATATTAAAATTTCCTTAGAGTTTAAGATGTGTCTGGTCAGGCGCTTGCTGCAGTCCAAGTGATGATTCCAACACCAACATATTTTGGTGTTTCTGCTAGAAGATGAAGGCATTGTAAAAAAGTATTCTCCCGAGTTTATTGTTATGAATTATTGATAATCAGTTCTTGATGGTGAACAAGAATTGTTGACCTGAAGAAAATTGCCAATTTGTTTACCTGGCGACTCCACGAAGAGGAAGAGGGGTTTCAAGACCTCCTTCTACAAGGAGGAATCAGAGATCTCCAACTGTTACTCGAGTTGCTGACCCAGAGAAAATCATCAAAGATGCTAAAGGAAAACATAGATAAGTTGAAGCCATATCTCAGTCAGTGAAGAAGGTACACAAAAAGTACGTTCCAAAGAAAAAGGTACGTCTATCTACTTTAGAATCTAAAGAGGTTTTAGTTTCAAAAAATTCTACTGAAAAATCTCAAGTTGAAGCGATTCTTCTAGAAAATAAAGTGGATATTGTTAAACTAGGCTTCGCTGAAGGTTTTTCTTACTCATCACCTAGTAAATCTGAAATAAGTACCGTTCTAGTTAAAGAAGGAGAAACTGAACTTCTAAGTGTTGAAAAGAAGTCATAAAAGTTTCTGCTGACTGAAGGGGAATTAGAATAAGTATTGGCTATTGTACCCTTTCTTGATAGGGATACTTTGACTGAAGAAGATTTCAAGACTATTTTAAATTTTCTTCAGACTCATCATGAATACCAGTCTCTTGTCACCCCCAACAAGAATATTTTCCTTTCTCTCCAGATCCAGCTTTTGGGTCATCTTCCTCTCATCCACTTCAAGAGACTGTACCTAAAGGTCTTACTTTTAATCTATCTGATTTCATTGCTCAATAAAATAAAGCTGAATTATCTCCATCCCCTCAAGAGACAACTTTAGATTCTGATTCTTCTACTGAAGGAGAAGTCAAGACATCCTCTGTTCATGTTTTTGAAAACCCACTCTTCTTAGTTCCAAAGCCTGAAAAATCAGCTCAAGATCCCGAATTTTATACTATCCTAAATTAGAATCATAATTCACCAATTGTAATTCCTATTTCTCAAACAACTACATCAATTTTACATCAGCAAAATATGGCTCAGCTTGCCCATACAAGGATGCAGCAGATAGTGGTTGCGAGATATGCACCACTTGTTCTCCCTTAACACATGCATGTAATTCCCCAAGGAGATTACTTGAAATATCTTCCAAAATAAACTGGGGAGGGAGAAGAAGTTTTTGCTAAAGAAAATTTAGTGGCTTTCTATAGTTATGCTGACAATCATAATATTGAACCCGAAGATGTCTGGTCAAGACTCTTTGTTCAGAGCTTGGATGGTGAAGCTCGAAAATGGTTTAGAAGTTCGGCTCCAAATTCAATTACATGAATTGATGAATTAGAAGAGATATTTGTGAAGCATTGGGGTGATAGGAAAGACTATGTTTATTATCTTACAGAATTTGGAACTCTAAAGAAAAAGGCAGATGAGTCTTTAGCTGATTTTACTAAGAGGTTTAATAAGATTTATTAGAAAATTCCTGAAGATATTAAACCCACTGAAACCACAACTATGATAAATTTTGCAAATGCTTTATATTCTGAGTTTTCCTTATGGTTGAGAGATGAAAAAGCACAAACACTGACAACTATGCAAGAGGCTAAAATTGGAGTGCAGTCTAATCTCATGGTTTCTAATAAATTAAAAATGGAGGAAGAAAAGGCAGCGAAAGACAAAAAGAAGATGAAAAAAGAAAAGTCTTCTTCTTCTAAATCTCTTTCAGCAGAAGAAAATATCGATCAAATGTCCAATTTGATCAAGGGAATTGCCTCTAAGATGTGAAAATTAGAGGTAGAAAATAAACCAACTGCTAGAGCCAATCAAAACGAAGCTAATAGAAATCAGGCTCCCTTCAAGGGGCCTTTTCAGCCTCAACAAATCCTACAACGCTCAAGAAGGACTACTGATGATCAAAATGTTCAACCTCCTTTGAATAATTTTGTTGAAGAACAACAACAAGGAAATGAGGAAGAAAATGAAGAAATAAACCATGTGGGAGAAACTTCACAGTCAACATGTTTGACATTGTAGGAATATGAAGATAGATCAAGAATTTGTTTGTTTTCTGATCTAAGAAATTGGGAGGTACCCTTCAGATGGACATGTCATATGTTACCATCCCAATATTTTGAGGGGAATTCAGAAGGCTGTATAGGGAAACTCAAATGGCCTACATCATTTGTGATCAGGACAATCCATCAAACCATCCCATATATGCTGAAGAAAAAGAATTGGGGTCATAAATTTTGCACCTTGCTGCTAATGATAATGATTTCCAGCCTGAATTAAGTGAAAATGCGCAACATTCAGAAGGAGGACCGATATGTAAATTGTACTTTAATGGAGCCTCTTCAAGAGAAGGATCAGGAGCCAGTGTAGTCCTCATTTATCCTACTCAGCAGAAGGTAACCATATCATACAAACTACAATTCTCTACCACTAACAACACTGCTGAGTATGAAGCACTTGTGCTGGGTATGAAGGCAACCAAAGATTTGGGAGCATAACAACTAATTGCCTTTGGTGATTAAGCAGGTGAGAAATGATTACCAAGTGAAAATTCCAAATTGAAGAATTATAGGAATGAAGTCTGGGATTTGATTGAACATTAATTTTCAACATTTAATATAAATTTGTCACTAGAGAATAAATTCAAATTGCTGATTCACTAGCTATTGCTGCTAGTAATTTCAAAGTTCCTCTAGATGTCAAGGCAATCTATGATGTTCAAATAAAAAACAAACCTTCAATTCCTGATAACATCAAGCACTGGAAAGTATTTGAAGATGACAGGGAGATTCAGAAATTTTTGGAGTGTGTAGAAGAGTTTGCAGAGATACAAATTGATGATGAGCAGGAAATTGTTGAAAACCAAAATAGTAGCCCATTTAAGAAAATTATGGTTGGGAAAAACATTATAGATCTAAAAACTAACTTTATTCCTAAGGGTTTATTTCCTTTAGAAAGACTATTTGATAATAATGATGTTTTTCTCAAGCCTAAAAGAAAGGTTGATGGAGAGAGTACAATAGAATGTAATATTGGTACAGAAGATTAGCCAAGATTAGTCAAAGTGTCCAAATTCCTTCATCTGGAAACCAGACCAAAATATATCAAACTGCTGAAGGAATTTGTTGATAATTTTGCATGGTCTTATAATGAGTTGAAAACTTATGATAAGAGCATAATGGAGCACAAGATCCCTTTGAAAACAAATGTAAATGCTGTAGTACAAAAAATCAGATACATCAAGCCCATGCTACTTCCAATCATTGAGAAAGAAATCAAAAAATTATGGGAAGCAAAGGTTATTCCGCCTTTGAGATTTTCTAACTAGGTAGCTAATATAGTCCCAGTTCAGAAAAAAAATAGAGAAATGAGGATTTGTGTTGATTTTCACAACCTAAATCGGTTCTCCTTGAAAGATAACTATCCACTGTCCAAGATGGATTATATCTTGCAGAAGGTTGTAGGATCCAAAAGACTGTCAATGATTGATGGATTTTCAGGCTATAATCAGATTTCAGTTGACAGGAAAGACAGGGAAAAGACAACATTTACCACACCCTGGGGCACATTCATGTACAAAAAAATGCCATTTGGTTTGATGAAGGCAGGTGAAACCTTTCAAAGGGCAATGAATATTGCCTTTGTCGGAGAAAATGACAAATTTTTGGTCATCTATTTGGATGACATCACAGTATATTCAAAATCTGATGAAGACCACTTGAAACATATGAAGCAGGTTTTTGACAAATGCAGAAAGTTTGGTTTGTCCTTACACCCCAAAAAGTCATCTTTTGTTGTCCAAGAAGGTAAGTTATTGGGACATATTGTAACATAAAGTGGCATCTGTATTGATCCAGGAAGAGTAGAAGCTATTCAGAAGATTGGTTTGCCAATAAATAAGAAGGAATTGGAGTCATTTTTAGGGAAAATCAATTTTCTGAGGCGTTTTGTTCCTAACTTTGCAGAGCTGATCAAACATATAAACGTTTTGCTGAAAAAAGGTGCAGAATTTAAGTGGCGAGACGAAGCTAAAGATTCTTTTTTCAGGAATTAAGTTTGCTTTGACTGAAGCACCAATTTTGATTAGTCCTAACTTTGAAAAGGATTTTCTGATTTTTTCATATGCTTCAGAAGAAACAATTGCAGTTGTCTTACTACAGAAGAACAAGGAGGGTTTGGAGCAGTCAATTTCATTTTTTAGTCGTGCTTTAAGGGATGCTGAATTGAAGTACAACTTGACTGAAAAACAAGCATATGCACTAGTTAAGGCTTTGAAGTATTTTCAAGTTTATGTGCTACATTAAAAAATAATTGCTTTTGTGCCCGATGTCACTGTTAAAGATGTGTTGCTGCAGCTAGATATAGATGGAAGGAGAGGATGATGGCTGACCAAGATTCTGGAGTTTGATGTTGAAACCAAACCAACTAAATTGATAAAGGGTCAGGGCTTGGCTCGCTTGATGGATGAATCTAACTACAAAGCTTTAAATATGAATGTAGAGGTAGCTGAAGGAGAAGATAGAGAAGGTAATGCTAATTATCCTGAAATATTTATTTCAGATTGGTACAATGATATAGTTTACTTCTTGTTAAATTTAAACTGTCCACATGAAATGGAGAAGTCTAAAAGGAGAGATTTTAAATTGAGAGCTGTGAAGTATTACATTACGGAAGACCACCTTTACTAGAAAGGTCCTATTGGAGTCTTGTTAAGATGTGTAGATGAAGCAGAATCTCAGGAGATTATGACATAGATACATGCAGAAGTGTGTGGAGGGCATTTATATTGGAGAGCTAATGCAAACAAAATATTAAGATCTGGCTATTATTGGCCGACTCTTTTCTATGATGTCTATACCAAAGTCAGAAGCTGTGTCGAATGTCTGAAATTTGTTGGTAAACAGAAATTGCTACCATTACCTCCCATCCCTACTTCAGCAGATGTTCCTTTCCAGCAGTGGGGGCTAGACTTCATCGGTGAAATTCATCCACCTTCATCAGGACATCATAGAAATGCTACTGATATGGTAATTATTAAATTTCTGTTGGAAAATATTATGTCAAGATTTGGTTGTCCACAGAAATTAGTAACTGATAATGCAATGGCCTTTAAGTCTGCAAATATGTACAACTTCTGTCAGCAATATGGGATTGAATTGACTCATTCCACGCCTTATTACCCTCAAGGTAATGGATTGGCTGAGTCATCCAATAAAATTTTGGTAAGGATTATTAAGAAATGCTGCCTGAAAATAAGAGGAATTGGGACACTCAGTTGATACATGCTCTGTGGTCAAATAGTAAGTGGTAAAAAATCAATTGGCTTGTCCCCATTTCAGCTTGTATATGGTACAGATGCTGTAATGCCTTTGCAATTAGATCTTCTTGTGATGAATTTCTTACAAGATGAAGTTGATCATAAAAACCCAGTTTAAAGGAGAATGCTACAGTTGATAGAGGCACACCAAATCAGAGAATCATTGCTGGAAAAAGTTCAGAAGTATCAGGATAAAGTCAAATCTGTTTTAGATAAAATAACAAATCAACAGTTGTTTTAGGAGAATGATTTGGTGCTACGTTGGGATGCTAGGAGAGAAGACCATGGAAAGCATGGTAAATTCAACAATCTGTGGTTTGGGACATTTAAAATTGCTAAAGTTTTGGAGAATAATACTTTTCTGCTCAAACATTTGGATGATGATCAACTGACTGGAGGTCCAGTCAATGGTCATTTTCTTAAAAAGTTCTTTATTTAGTAAAGTCAGTTGAGTCACTCCATTGTAAATATCCGGTGTGATGTGTTAATAAAAACCATGCCCAATGGTAATTATGTCTATGTATATGGTCAGTCTTGAGTCCAGTATGTCAATGATCAATCCTAGTCTCTATTTTTAAGAAGTCTTTTAAGTTTCAAGAGTTTTTGAGGCACTGAGTCTACAGTCCTTAAAGCCTCACAAGGAGGAATTCATCCCTAATAGGAGACACTGTTAGCACTGAAAATGTTAATGGTGTAATCACCATTGTGTCACTGTTCTCAAATTTTTATTGTGTCCTAGTCCATGTCCAAAGTTTGAGTCATTTCCAATAAAAGTTAAAAAAGAGTCCCAACGTTAAGGTATTTTTAAGTGAATAGGTGTCATAGTGTTCCAGAGTCCTAAAATAAGTTAAAACCTCTGTTTTGGCTTATTTTTAGTGTTGAAAGTTAGTCAATGTTTGGGTAATAAAATTGCAGTCATCTGGTCTAGAATAATAGCTACCTTTTTTGAAAATTCATTCTCAAAACATTCAAAACAGTAAAGGGCAGCTATTTCTCAAAAATGGAAGTCATATATTCCACACAGTGAAAAGTGCAGCTATTTCATTGCGGTTGTTTTGGTTATCTCAGAAAAGAGGCTACAGGTAAACAGGTAGTTAGTTTTCAAAGCAGGCAAATTAAGGCTTCGTGGCAACCAGAGTTCTTTAAAATCAAAGCACAACTTGTAGAAAACAAATTGAACAACAAAGCCCGAGAGCCGAAGAAGAGCAACAAACAATATTGAAAAGAAGCTGGCTGGGAAATAGACTAAGGAATGAAGCAACGAAGAAGAACTGCGTGCAACAGGAACGAATGGCCATGATCTAATTGCAGATCCAAAGGGGAGCAGACCGACGGCTGAGATTAAAGCACACATGGAGCGACTTCGCACAATAGAGTTTTTAAAGTTTATTGTTAAGTCAAATCGCATGGTATGTTAAGTGATTTGCGATGCGATGCGATGAGGCAAAGAGCGAGCAAGGAAGAATGTCAGGTCTGGGCACAGATCAACGGTAGAGATTAAAGCACAGATGAAGCGATTTCGCAAATCACAATCTTTAAAGTTTATCGTTAAGGCGATCGCATGGTATGTTAAGCGATTTGCGATGCGATGAGGCGAGGGACATGTGTTGGCATAGTGCACCAGCGCGATTTCACAAATCGCAGAGTTTAAGGTTTAGACGTTATCACTATAGATTTAAACTTGCAGGCAACCGATTTGCGATTGCTTCCTATTGGTCATTTGGTTGTGGGGCCCAAGAACCACAGTTCCACTTATATGCATTTTGTTTGGGGAAAATTGCAGTTTTATTTAAACTGAAGTCTGATCGCTATTGATTGCATAAGTATGTATGTTTTTAAAGCTTCCGATGTAGGATCTGCAATCGGTCCCACTTCTCTACTATGCCACCTCCGCTCTCATCACACATTGCACTTTGCCATTTTCAACATTTAACTCCCGCATTTCATAATAAAACTTTCGATGCACGATCTGCGATCGGTCCCACTTCTTCGCCATGTCATCACCCCCCTTGCTTACCATTCATTCTACTCCATGTATCCCCTATCAATTAAACCTTTTTCAAAGGATTTCTTTGTAATTTCTCATAAAATGAACCTCCTCCATTATATCCAAAAGTTTTGGGTTTTCCGCCATTATAAAGGGTTTTCAACCAAAAAAGGGAAAGGAACAATGACAAATTTTCTCTCAAACAGTTTTCTACCACTATCCTCAATATCAACACGTTTTTCACCAGGCACCAGAAAACATTCCAGGAACAACTACACACCATTTTCAATGTTGTTTTGCATATATTAATAGGAGACAACAACATGTCATTCCCTTTGTTTTTATGCTTTTTGCTGAAGATTGGTTGCACTAAAACAGAAGAGTGGTCTTTGAATAGACTTCCACATTACACAACCATTTCAGAGTGACAGACTTCATGATGCCTTCGTGATGTTTATCTTGTTTTTAATATAGCACTTTGTAATTAAGACTAAGGGATAAGCCTCACCTCTTGCATGAGGTTGTAATGAATTTTGAAACAGATTTACCTTCTTTTGTGGAAGATGATAGTATCATATTTTTATATATATATGCCAAACTGAAATGAAGTCATGGTTGGTTGGTGGTTATTGAATTTTTATTTATATGAACTGTAATATTTTTTGTGAATGAAATGGAATAATACTATTGAGGACTTATTACCAATTTGCTGTGTGTATTGTCTACTTTACTTGGGTTTCCATATCTCGTTTCTTCGAGTTCCAGTTTGCAAATCATCATACTGTTATGTGTTTCTATTAGTCTCTTAAGCTTGTTATGTGTTTTATAATTTTTTTTAGTCTCACATAGTGAGCATTCCTGATAAAATATATGTTATAACAATGGAAGAGCATCACTCATGATAGATATTCTTCATGATATTTCAATGAGAATCTTGTCAGACTAGAAATAGCTTTCTCTCAATGGAATATTTTCAAACTGCTACTTTTGTCAATTTCTACTAAATCAGTAGATTTATGTTTTACAGACCTATTGGTTCTCCTCTTATCTTTCAATTTCCTCTCATCATAGACTACAAACTTGCACCTTGCTACCACATCAAGTTACAATACCCTCTTTAGTAGAACTGTGGATTTGACCGAAATCTGTCTTTAGTGAATCAGAGTTTATACCATCTTCCAATCCCATAAAACAAAACATTAAAATTGTCTCAGAGTTTAAGATGTGTCTGGTCAGGCGCTTGCTGCAGTCCAAGTGCTGATTCCAATGCCAACAGATACCGTCAATAATCATGGTGTGAGGTTAGGTCTAGACTGAGCATGTTGTCTTGTCTAAGGTCTTAATGCATGTGACATCCTTGGGGGAATTTCCATTGCATGGGTCATGTCCTCACTACAAGACATGACGCCATGCATTAATCACCATTTTTATTATTATTATTGTGGGCACTAAAATTTAGACCATAATATGGATTGGGGAAGTTTAGAGAGGGGCTCCTAATCATATACATTATAACCAATTGGAGGGGAAGGGGAATCATGGGACAATTCTCCATCCTGAAGAACCATTAATTCCAGGGAACATTTAATTCTTAAAAGAAGAAGCTTGAATTGACTGTATTTTGTGAAAGATCCTTTACACAAATACTATATTGTGAAGAGAGAATATCCAAGGAGTATGATCTGAGAGATATCCATGTCTTTCACCAAGCTTAATCCAAGCAAGAGGTCATAAATTCCAGCTTGATTATTGGTCCTCTTCTGAAACCCCCAGAGTACTTAATATATGGTTTTCCATCAAGGTTAAAAAGAACCCTTCCCCTTCCTACCACCCCATAATATATAATATAGTTAATATTATAACATTTTTTTTATATATAATATTCATATTATAATATAATATTATTCATAATAAATTTATATATAAATATTATTAATTATAATATATACAACTAATATATAATATATTATTAACTTATTATAATATATATTTATATTATAATATTGGTTTATATATATATATATGTGTGTTCACTTTTAATATATATAAATATTATAATATGTATATAATATTAATTATAAATAAGTTTCTTTTCTAGATGCATATTTTTGGTTATGGTATTCGTCGGATTCTAATTACCATTATTCGTTCATATTCAAATGCAATGCTCTAATTGCAATTTCGGAAACGTATAAGAAAATTGATTCTGAATAGACAAAAAAAATTCCGCTAGGTGGATCTAAGTAGCCTTGGACGGAATATGCAGAAGTTTCCCTAATTTTTTCTATTCGTTTACAAATGGTTGAATCACTACTTCAATGGGAAGTTCCTAACAATTTCGAAAAGATATAAAATTGATGAGTTACATCGTAAAATGAATATACATCTTTCCAAATATATCATAATAAACTAATGATGCATTGCTTTCACTTTTACAACCATAACTTTGCATTTGATGGTGTATATATTGCATTCAGCCAATAAGAAAGAACTGGTGCAATAAAAAGAGGTCAAGGAGGGTTGCGATATCAATACGGATGAAGATGAATGTTTGAATCAAAGGACTCTTGCTAGACATACGGATTACATCTATACAGAGGCACAACAACCCATAGAAATTAATATTCCAACACTAGGGAGAAAATCTAAGGCATATTTCCGTGAAATAAAGATGAGTGAGTCTGCATTATCGCTACCTACAATTAAACAATATTGTCTACATTAGTGAATGTTTTTCTTATATATACTGAAAATTTAGTAAAAAAAATATTTCCGTGGAAAAATATATAGGGAAGATTGCCCACAAATTTTACTATCCATGATTGCCCACAAATTTTACCATCCGTGAAATAAAGATGAGTGAGTCTGCATTTTCGCTACCTACCAGCCTAGATCCATCTTACTTTGGATCTATCATGCGCCGAGAGGGATCAAATCTCTCGAGGTGAAAACCTATTTTTTGAGTGCAAAACTTGAGGAAAGGTTTGCACCTCGAGATATTTGATCCCTCTCGGCGCATGATAGATCCAAAGTAAGATGGATCTCGGCTGGTTCCAGTTGGAGGCATCAACGTCACATTTTTCAGATTATTAAATTTTTTGTATATTTTTGAGATGTACATCATACTTTGAAATTTTGAAGATTAGAAATACAAATTCTAACAAATGTTATTAATATAAATATGTTTGGTAATCATAAAAATGAACTAATTAATATATTAAATAACAAATACACCTATCATATCATTGAAATGTGATATGAAGAATATATTGAAAAATACATAATTTATTTAGTATTTAACCTTAACCTGACTTCTTCTTCTTTTCTCTTAGAAACACCGGCACATTTTGCCATCTTTTCATATCGAGCCTATGGAAATGGTGGTTGAAATCGAAGACCATCCAAAGATTTAACTCGAGATATTGCAGTAAAAGTGAGACCTTGTCGCTCTGTCCTTCCAATATCAATAGTTGCCTTTTCTAGTGTCAATCCCTGGGACTTATGAATTGTTAATCCCCAAGCAAGTCGCAATGGAATTTGTCTATTATTGCCTCTTTCAATAGGTATAATAGGAACAGTATGAGGGAATAATTCATCCCACGCAACTCCGACATAGTTATCAAATGTTACTAAAACATATGTAGGAGGATTAGGAGGTGATGTTCCAAGATTATACACAATATCTTCAACTACTCCAAGAGCACCATTGACAAGTCCTACATTAGTCCATAAATTTGAAGTTAGCATAACCCTAGCTCCAACATCAAGAAGGACCTCATTATCCAAATTTTCCTCATCTGCTTCCATGTTGTTGTTGTTATTTGATCTTGTAGCAACACTACGTGCAACAGGGTGATTTAGGGATACCAAGCAACGCTTATTGTGAGTGTGCACATCATCATTTGTTGCAAACAAATGTGTAGCCTTATTAAATGACTCTTTTGTTGAAGCATCCAATTTGGAATCTGTACGTGTCATTAGTACTTTCCAATCTTCTATTGTTGGAATTGCATCTCTAATGTTCATTAATAAATGACGAAATAATCTTTGATCATTGCTCTGTCCATCTTGCCTGTATACTGTATCAAGAGTTACAACAGTTGTGAATAAATTCCATAATTCTTTTGCATGACCTTCACATGCATATGCAGGTCTATCCATAACAGGAGGTAGTTGTCCCAAATCACCAACCAATATAATTGATATACCTCCAAACGGGACTTCTTTATTGTGAGGAAAAGCTTGGCGAAGTCGAAAATCAATATGTGTCAACAAATTTCTCCCTATAAAACTCATCTCATCAATAAGAATGTACTTAACATGTTTCATCTCCTCTTGTAAGGTAAGCAAACGTGACCCTTGTAAATCAATGAAGTTCCTTACTGGTGTATAAAGAGCAGAGTGTATTGTTGATGCAGATATGTTGAATGCTGCAACACCGGTAGGGGCCAAAAGAAGCAATGGGCTCTTATGAGGAAAAGAGTCAGTTTCAAGTCTTTGTTTTATTGCGCCAATCAAGTAAGACTTTCCAGTACCTGCTGTCCCTTCGATAATCATAAGCAACTGTTCTTCCTTGTCATCTCCTTTGTAATGATCAAAAAATACATTAAATGCTATTTTTTGCTTTTCTCCTAAACTTTCAAATGAATATTTTTTTGATGATTCAGTAGTAACAATTGCAATCACTTTTTTCTTATCAGATATGAAGTTCACTACACGTCTTGACGTCTCTTCATCAACAAAGCTAGAGCTCCAATTTGTCATAACATCACGATCCCTAAATCCAATCATGTCAAATTCGCTCGCATGTATAAAATTATTCTTATACAAACTTGAAATAATCTCCCACTCATGTTGCTTAGAATCATTTTGTACATGTAAAACATCTTCATCCTCATTTGGACATTGAGCTGGATCCTTTGAAGGTATTGGATTACGATCAATATGCCAAGGATTATAGGAAAATTTTTCCCAATTTTGTATGATGTCATCATCTCTAGAACCAATATCTGTATGAAAATCACGAAACGGCTTGTACAATACTAATTCAGACCAACAAAACTCAACATAACTATGATTTTCACGAGGGGGAACTGAATGAAACTTAGGAAATACTCGTACAATGGCTACATTATCTCGTGGTAACCATTTCTCATCACGACGATGTTTGTCATATGACCAAGATCTAGAAGCTTCTATCAACGAAAGGTGCTCCATACTCACGGGTCTCTTCCTATATGCATCAATAAGAGAATTATCATTATGGTCATTATTTTCATCAACTTTTACTTGTTTGAAAACATTTATCCCAACATTCAAAACAATGAATGTATGACTACATTCATTAAGAGGAAGCTCCAAAAGCATATGACATGTTTCTTGTGCTCCTATATCCCTGTCAACGATAGTCTCACACAACAATGTTCTATATGCACGTGCTGCTGGTTCATTTGGATTTTGAATAGAAGAAATACGCATCAACATATCATGGAAGCTTTCTAACCCTTTTTCTGCTTTTGATGCATATTTTGCTATGTAGTTAATCACAACATGCCTAGAAAGAACAGGTTTCCAATCCATATTTGCACGCCACATCATCAACGTTTCACGATTATGTGTATTTAATCGATCATCATTTCGTCTAGGTTCATATATTTTTTCTCCACCCTCATCAACATAAAGTCTTGACATTTTTCATAGCTCCCATGGTGCCTTATATCTACACACCAATTTTCCACCCTTCTTTCTAAGGCATGACTTCTCATTGTAGGTGATGTGGTGCTCAACACAATTGAGAAGTTGTTCATAGTCCATCATAGGATCAGATTGAAATATTTGTTCAGTGTTCTTTAAGCAAGGATGATCATCATCGTTCTGTTGAATAGGGATCTTTATTTGATATTCATTGCGTGGATTGAATGCATGGACAGATCTATCAAAGTATTCTTTTGCAAATCTAACTTGATTCCGGTCATTCCAATTCAATTTGTCCATATTGGGAGCATCTTTTAGCCAAAGAAACCCATGCACATGTGGAGATCCGCGATGTTGCCATTCATAACGACACCAAAAATCTGTAGCATGATGAAATTTTGAAAAAATCTCATCTCGAAACAATGTATGTCTTAAATGCACATAACTTGCTACAATGTGAAGATTATCAATGAAATTCTGGCGTCTCCATTTTCTTGCTTCCTTTGGATCTGTAGGAGAGGTACCTGGCATCAATATATGCAAATCAAACCATTGCATATTTGCTACACTTAGTGTGAAGAATATTGTAGGAGATCCAATTTGTTGTACTAAGTCACATAATTCGCCACGACATTTGCTCCAATATGCACGTGTACCTCTTAGAACATGTCCAAATCTCATCAATCTATCTGCAATTTTAGAATTATGAAGATTTTGTAAATGCTCTCGTAACTCATCAACGGTTGTAGGTAGTTCTGTCATATTTTTTTTAACAAATACTGCAGAAGACGCTTGAGCACGATGTCTCATGATGATATTCAGTGAAAAGTATCTAAATCGAGGATGTCTCCCAAACCTATTATCACGAAATATGAGGAGATGTTTTGCATACTCATGAAGATGCACGTTCATGCACGTTTCTTAGTCGTGCTTGTAACCAATCGGCTTCTCCTTTAGGGAATAATGTTGGAAATGCCATATCAAATAACCCTTCAGTATTGTACTCATTTATTGGAGATGAACCAATTCTAGGCCAATTAATGACATTTGTAGTTTCACCATCTAGTTGGTTTTCTTCTCTATTAGGATTATCTGCCCATGCACGAATAAGTTCAATTTCCCTAGGTGCATTTGGAGGCCTTACAACAAAAGAAGTTGTATCATAATTGTCTAAAGCATCTTCACAACCTGGAGCACCTTCTAACAACGTAATGTCTATGTCATTGTCCATATCTGGTAGTATAACAGAATTAATCATATGTGACACATTTGTTGTTTTTTCCGGTAACTCGTCCACAGCATGCATATCAATTTCTACACCTTTATAATATGAATCATTTTGAATATCATAAAGTAATGCATATAGTACCTTTTTCCTTCTAACAGTGAAATCATAGCTTGATCCTTGCTGACCTTTTTTTCACACCACCATCATTAAATCCAAGTCTTTAATATGTCGAGGAAATTTATTGGAAACATCTTTAACATCTTGAGGAAAACTGATTGTGTGTCCTCTATATTTGTATTGGCCACCTATTGAATGCATTACCTGCAAAATTGGACTTGCTCTTGCTATCAACATTTCCTCAACTTGTGTAAGACTTCCAAGGATCAAAGGCTGCAACCCCGGATTCATATGATTTTGTGATGAAAATCTATGTTTATTACCCTCTTGTTTACATCTTGTACACATTGGACCAGTCTTTGTAGTCACCACTTGAATGCCAGGATACGACTCCTCACACACATGGCACATTTGAGGATGACCTAATTTATCAATTCTTTCACGAAATCTTTTATGTGCAATAACTTCATCTTCCACTGGTACATTGGAAATCATTTCACATTCATCGTCACATTGCTCCATTGGTTGATGATTTTGTAGATTCATACTTATAGGAGAATGAGCCTCAATTGTTGGCCCTAGATCACTACGACCTTCGATTTGTATTTTTCTATGTGATCTTACATATTGTTGTCTTTGTTTTCTTCTATGTTCTTCCTTTTCGTCCTCATCCATTTCTTCAAATTTCATTCTTTTTCTTTGAGAATTATTTATTCTTTCTGCTTCCCTTTCATCCTCATTTTCTCTTTCTCGTTGCTGCCTTTTTCTTTCACGTTCCTTCTTTCGTTGTTCTTCCCTTTGATCATTAGTCATATTTTGTCTTCGCAATCTTCGCTGCTCATTTTTTTCTACCCTCTTCTGCTCTCTTTCGATTTCAATTACTTGTTTCATAATATTTGATCCTTGTCTTTTAACTCTTTCTCTCTTTACACTTCTCATTTCTTCAATATTGTTATTATTAGTTTCCCCATTACTAGTACCCATGATATTATATTCATGTACAAAAAAACCAAACACATCAATTAACCATATATATATATATAATACCTAGCTACAAAATATCAAATATCTAACTACAAAATATTTAATACTCTTTCTATGTCTATAAAGCAATTGTTGTACACGTGCAATATTGTAAATTGTGTTTGATAAAATTTGGACATTAAATATTAATATAAATATTTATAAAATATTAATATATTTGTTATTTAATATATTAATTATTTCATTTTTATGATCACCAAATATATTTATAATAATATGAGTAATAAATATTTATATTAATATTTATAAAATTACTATAAATTAAATATGAGTAATAAATATTAATATTAATATTTACTACGTAAATTACCTAAATTATATCACTCAATAATAACCAAAAATAAATAAATATTAATAATTCTGCATATTCCTACAAAACTTCATCTTTTCATTAAATTAATCGTGCTTTAATGAAAAAACCGAAATAACTTAAATAATAATAAAAAATTGAAAAAAATAATTAAAATATGTAATTATTAATACGTTTGTATTTGTGGGCCATAGAATTTTCTTCCCATGTAAATGGTAATGCCTTCATTTTGAAAACTAAGTTAAAATTTCCCAATCCATTCGGGTAAAATGTATTTATAGATATCTAAAAATTAATAAAAACCATCGGGGAAAATTCACAGACACAAATACAAAATAAATTTAAAACAATGTTGAAATCATAATTTGAATTAATAAAAGGCGATTTCATCTGTTAATGTCGATATCAAACTTAAAATAACAATTTGAAATGGTAGATACAACTTCATTCATTAATTTCAAAATCAAATTTAAGACAAATGGTTTTTAAAACCACGCTTCCTTGATAAAGGAGATCCAATAAAGTTGCTCTTGATAAAACAATACAAAATTTGTTACTGCGATGTTAAATGCAGTGAACGTGATTCATTATTGCAATGTTAAATGAAAAGGAGTGATAGCATGATGGGCTAACCAATGAAACATAAATGACAGAAGCTGCTTGCTTAATTGCTGTCACAACCACCAAGGCCTGATATGAAGGTGGAGTGAAATGCCATGAATTTTTATACATTACCCAGTTCAAAATTTACTCTTCCAGCAATACGAATATAAGTGGAATGAAGTCAAGTTTCAATTTTTATACATTACCTGAGTGAACTCCAGCTCCGGCGCTTACAGTTCGAAATGCCGCAGAAATGCTTGAAGCTTGGAATTAGAGCCGTGAATTAGAGTCGAGTTACACCGCAGAAATGCTTGGAGCTTGGAATTATGTGAATTAGAGCTGAGTTGTTTTAAAACAAATTTTGTTTATTTATACGATTCTTAAAATTTATTTGTTAAGCCGACCCGATTGTTATTTTTTATTTTTTATTTTGATTTGAAATTTAAGCCGACATTGAGGTAAGCCGACATTGAAGATGTGACACACTTGACATCGGGGTCATATGGGGCTGTAGATGCGCCTCTCGGCGCAACAATTAAACAATATTAAGTGTCTACATTAGTAAATGGTTTTTTTATATATACTGAAAATTTAGTAAAATGGAGCAATTAGATCGTTCAGATATGATTCTCTCATAGTAATTCAACATCATTAGTTCGACAAATTTGAACATACAACGAATGGAAAACCAAACAAATATATGTATTTATTTTTTTATTTTTTGACAATAACCATGAATTAATAAATATGTTGAATATCATTATGGATGAAATAGATGCACGAGGTTTTGGATATACGGTGATTTGGTGCTCTGTTAAGGCACTTCATGATGTGAAGTTACTCATTCAATTCCTCTCCTCGATCAGGGTGATCTATTGAACATGATGTAGTCCCACCAAGCTAACAAAAAGTAAAGTAATAGATGCAATTATTTTTTGTGACAATAACCATTATTTTTATGGATGAAATAGATGTAATTAGTGGACGTCATTTCAGTGGTTTCGACATTCTCAACATATACACATGTTTCATTTCTTCACATATTTTCTTGCTAAATTTTATGTTTGGCCTAATTTAATTAGTTGTGTTTATTATGTATGTTGTATTTTTCTGCTAGTTGTCATTATTTTATTTTTTTTAAACCATAAAGAGTATATTATATATATATATATATATTAAAAAGCACCCGATCACATGAAAAATGCGAGACTTTACATCAAAATTATGGGTTTTTCCCTGCTACAGATGATACATTGAGACCAACTCAATTTCGAGTGGATTTTCCAGCCATTCCACAGTAAAAAATCTTAACTATATGCCTACTCCTAAATACATTGTAGAATTGTAGTAACAGGTATATACAAGTATGTTTTGACATAAATCAAAATTGATAAAAGATGAGGTGGTGCCTATTCCTCCATCAGGGTTGGATTGTTGAGGTCTAGGGTCTTGCGCTTCTCTCCCTCCTTCCCGCTACTCTCTGCTAGCTTGAGTTTCAATCCTTCAATCTCGTGCCTCAGAGCTTCCACTTCATCCTCCAACCTTTGTATGCGTTCTCTTTTCTCTAGCTGTCGCTCTTTCATATCAATTGCATCTTTATTGTGATGATGTATACACATATGCAAAATTACGATCCCATTCCTGAATTCTCTGTGTTTCTAAGCACATAATTCACAATTGGTCTTGATTTTTCCACTTTATCGTGCCCAATTTGGACTTGCACCCCTCGACCTCGGGCTTCGAAGACCCTAGAAACCCGAACCAGAGCTCTCTGCGACTGAGCTTCCTTACCCACTCATGCTGATAGACACCTCACACACAAAATCTTCTCGGGGATGCCGAACATACCCAAAGGACCAGCAATGACGGACTAGACTAACATACATACCAATTCCTAAAGCCTCCTAGGTGACAACAAGCCAAATGAATAGACGAATTCCCAGACCCCTAGGGCCAATTCCCCACTTCTTAGTCCCGGGCGACTACCCCCAGAGCCCACCAAGCATAACTATAAGCCACCCGAAAACCCTGAGCATAACAAAAATCCCCCTAACATCCCATACAAGCAGAATTTACCAACCACGCTTAAACACCGGCCATGACCACAAGAGCGGAGCAGAGGACTCCTTAGCCGCGCCAACTAGAGGCTTCATCTTCTGAACAAACTCTTATTCGTTATACAACCTCCCACTATACTACAACTTATGCAGAACGACGTCACAATACCGCCCATGCTTGCATCCCAATGTTACTTCATAATTCCCTTTCCCTTCGCTACGTTTCATTATTACAAAGTGAAGAGTCTATTCATAAATCTGACATATATTTTACCACAATTTATTATCTTCTTCAGAAATTTTAGAATGTATATCTATTGATACTATACAATCATTTCGATAGGTCATATACACATTCAATCTAGGAGAATATGATTCTTGTTTGCAAATATTTCAAAATATGATGCATAGCTCAAGAGTTAAATAACTATGCATTATAGTTAGTAAAAGCTCAGTTTCTAGAATCACTACTGCTAAATTTTGAATTTGTATCTCAACAATTTTGAACCACACAAAATAGGTAGAAACGTTGATATTCTTGGTACAGTGTACACTCATACACACAAAACATGATACACCTTGAATTCCTTCCCACAATTGTGTAGTCTATTTAGAAATAACACCAACATACTCGCACTGATAATATTTTTTAGATACGGGAGGTGAGGAAACCAAATGTATTAAGATTAATATTAATATTAAAAACAACCACATTTATTAATATTGATATTAATTATTGAATGCTAATATTAAAGTTTAATATTAATAATAAATATTAATATTAATTATTATTAAGGTTAATATTACAAGCTAATTTTATATTAATAAGACTATTAATAAGGTTTATATTATTAGAATTAATAGTACTTAGTATTAATATAGGGTTTGTAATATTAATCCTATGAACCTAAGAGATTATTAATATGGAATAGTCTAACTTATAGACAAAATAACCTTTTTTGCAGGGTGAAAATGTGAAGTTGGGTTACACTTTTGTGAGAATCGGGGGCGGAAATTTTTTTTCCTCCATAGTTTGGCTGAACTTTCGAAATTAGTTCGGCCGAACTCGTTTTTCCGTTTCCATTGACGGCGTACTTATGGCGTGGGCAAACAAATTTTTGGCCGAAGATGGGAAAACCGGCAACAAACGTTTGGCCGAACTTTTTTGTTGGCAAGGAAAGAGGTCTCTTGGGCGAGACCCAGGTTCAGGATGGAGGCCAACAAGGTTTTCTGCAGTAGTCTAGCACAACACCGACATTTTCACCCTACTCCGAAGAGCAGAGAGTCTCACCCGGTACGTGCCGCGATCTTACTAAAGTTAGGATCAGATCAAGTATCGATCACCCACAACATATCCTAAAGCCCCCAAGACTACGTGCTACCAATAAGTGCAAATAATTTGTAAATGACAATACTCATCAACGCATTCAGAACTGAAATTTTTTTTTTTTAAAGTAACCCGCACATTCACCTAAATCAGAGACACAGTAATGAACTCAGAACATCAAACTCAGAACATAAGCTTTCTCATTAACAACAAGAGATAGTTATAGTGCTCCTCAGAGCGATCCTGGCAGAACTAGTTACAATGGCGTCGCATATGATAGAACAGAATGAACAGAGAGAGAGAAAACAAAACAAACAGATCGAACATAGCTCTCCTACGACTCCCGTTCTTTGATCCCTACTGTGCCAACCTCCTTCCTCCGCTAGCTGGCTGCCTATTTGTTCCGTTGCCAATGCAACTGACAGTTCTCCCTTCCTTTCCGTTCTGGCGTTTCCTGCATATCCCTAATCACTGGCATTCCACTGCTCGTTCTTTGTCGCTGCCTTCTACCATCTATGCTTGTCCCCGCAACAGCCGCGCCACCTGCTCTTCAATTCTTCGCAACCGTGACAAATCTTTGTCTATCATGGTTGCATTCTTCCACCTATTATCTGCAACTCAAAAACCGTTTTATTTCAAAACAAGGGCCCCAACTCGGGGACCTTTTCCAGTGCGGATGCTTTGAGTTCTATGAAGCCTGAAATGGCCTGTTTCCATTCCTACATGATCAGGTCTATCTCTGTAGTGACTCGTTTCGCATCTGTGTCCCCCGAGATGGGCGACATATTACCAAAGACGTATTGGATTTTAATGTTGGCCTCTACGGCCATCTGCTTCATGGTTTGGGCTTTAAGCTTGACAGGTTGCCTTAGCTCCTGGAGAGCGTGTTTCGCTGTTACCGAATGTTCATAAATTTTTTGTATCTTGACCTCCAGCTCTTCCGCTTAGGTGTACAGTTGGTCAAGTTCGTTGGGGTCTGTGGCTTCCTGAATCTCCTTCAACACCTGTTGTAGCTGTGCCGAAATCAGCTGTGATTTCAAAGTGAGTGAGGTTGAACACTCATGTAGACCCTTCAGTAGGTCATATGCTTCCCTTACCGTAGTACTCAGAGTTTCATGCATCCCGGCTACCTTGGTCCGCCTTTCTGTTGTCTTTTCCGTGTAAATGACTGCTGGGTCTGGTAGCATGGGCCTTGTTGCCAGTGCTGCTTTTAGTTCTCGATTTTCTTGACTGAGGGTCAAACAGGCCACTCAGATGTGAATGGATCGTCTGACTATGTCACTATCTGATATATCATCTGGTATCTGAGGGTTGTGAGCTGTTACCATGGGCCAAAGATCCTGGAAGACCTTTGTCACTGTACCCAGTTGGCCCTGTAAGTTGTCTTTATCTATCTTTAGCTGTTCACTCTCTTCAATAAGCGCGATGATTTGTACCTATTGCTGCTCGAATTTCTGTTCAAGTTCTGCGTGAAGCCCTTCATCCTGTTGTGCTGCCTGCTGAATGAAGTTGTGCAACTGTGTCGTTCCTTAGGTCTACATGCTTTCAGCTCCAAAGATATATTGATTTCGCTGTCTCTCTTGGAGCGGTTGACCGCTCGCAATGGACTTGGTTGAGTGCTCCTGCGATGATTACGACGGTGTTGGTTGCGACAGTAGATTAGTAGGGTTACCCATGCTTAGATTGGGTTGCATCTGCTGAAGTATCAGGTTTTCTTGCTGAAACGGGTTCAGCTCTTCAGGCGGGGGTGTTGTATCTGCAGTAAAAGAGCCCCCATGACTTAAAAGGTCCTGGAATGTGACCTGTTCAACCAGGGTTTGGTTAACCCCAGGTAACAATGCTGTACCAGAGTTAACTTTCACCTCATTGTCTCCATTTGTCTTACTCTTTGCTTTGACTGGGTCGGATATGGTGGCTGATGTAGAGGGCGTTCAGGCTGGATGATCTTTGGAGGTGTATGAGGTGTGGACCGATGAGTGGTGAGTGCGAGGTGGAGATATACGAATATTTAAAAAGGAATAGGGGTTGATTAGGGGCAAATCCTGAGTTACCTGGGTCTCTGTCAATGGCTCTTCTTGGATTGGGGCCCCTGTGTCCATTGGTTGCATTTGATCTTCCCACATGAGATCAATGACCTGGCTAGACATTGTAAATTTTTCCTTCTTGGATTTTGCTGTAGCTACGAGTGGCTTTGAGGCCTTACTCTTTTTGACAGGGACTGTGGCTGTCATTGCTGGTGAATTGAACAAATTGAGTAGTATGGTCATGACTATGGGGACTGTGATGGAATATGAGGTGAAATTTGAGGCTTGAAATTCCGTAAACGTGGGAAACAATGAGGAATCACTTGTTAGAGTTTGGACTACTCGATTAAAGCTTTGCACCTTTGTGTTCAGTTCTTTGATGATTGGTGTTAGCCGTAGTCGTGACATTCTGGCCATCACTTTCTCTGATGTTTATCCTGGCAACGGATTCGACAACATGCCGTCAAATGAATAGACATAGACTCCACTTCTGACCTCCATTTCTACTCCTGGCCATGAACATACTTCCATGTGGAAAGCTCGCTCATCGATTTGAAACTTCAATAGCCTCATCTTGAAGGTTTATTCCATCACACATGTTGGCCTGATGTAAGTTTTTTTATGGTTAACCCCAAACCATACTTGCGCATAATAACTGTCCAACAAGTTCCTTGGAATTCTCTGCTGACTCATCGCGACATCCACCATCTGGCTGTACCATAATTTGAACACTTCCTCATTCACCTCCTTGGTGCTGGGGTCCCCTGATGCTTTCCAAGGTGTGAACTTCATTGCTAATGGTTGGCCTGCTGCAACTTCCAGTGGTTGCCTGATTCCTGGAAATGTCCATTTCCACATTGCCAACGCCATGAAAAGATACCCGTAGATGAACCCAGTGGCCCTCTTATAGTTGTCCTCATAGGCTTTGAATAATTCATTAAGTAGAAACAAACACCAATTTAGTTGTGCCCCCTAGATATAGTGCTCCGCAACCGAGATGGTATCCAGGGTGCACTCCCCTTTTGTGTAATGTCTCATCGTTTTTCTTACAATCAGATAACAGGCAAACTTGACCGCTGACTTGTTGATCAAGTCTATCTTGGCCCCTTTTCCCCCTCTCTTGGTGTCATAATTCCTATAGTAGTCACCATCTCCTGCTTTCTTCGCTCTCTTGGACACATTTTGGAATGCCGTGGAGACCTCTCTCCCTTCTTGCGAAAGCCCGGTTAACCTATGAATGTCTTCCACATGAATTGGTATTTCTCTTCCCAGCCACAATGACCCATTGTGGATTCTACTCAGTAGGAACTTGGTGCACTACATTGTAGCCCCTGTAGTGCCGAACACTGGAATATTTCTTAGGTTCAATATGGTGGATTGCTGAACACCTCTGAACTCTGGAAATACTCTTGTTGCTTCTTGTCCCACTTCTGTGGCATAATTCTCCATGTAGACCTGTTTCTTCATCGCTGGAAATTGGAAGGACTTTGTTGGGTCAGTATCAATCAACGACGCGCTATCATATTTTCTCACCAGGGACTCCATCTTTTGGACTCTTTCATAGAGCTCCTGCTCAACAACTGCTAGTGCTATTCTGGTCATTTTAGCTCTCCTTTGGTACAATTGCAGGGCTACTCCTTTTCTTTCCTTATAAATTCCTGCTTATGGATGGCTTCTCTGAACTTCTTCTGTTGATGTTTCTCTTGCTACCTCTGCTGTTTCCGGTTCTAACTCGGATTTCTACGACATTCTGGCGCTATCTTTCATGAAAGTTATGTAAGTAACCAGCACGCATGAGGTTGATAAGACCCCATAACTAACTAATTTTCCCTACCTTCCTTGGCGGCTATAATCGTGTGATTAGTTACCGGGATGAGGTGGGTTCTGACAAATATGACTGTGGTTTCGGGAGTTGGGCAGACGCGATGGGTAATGATTATGGCCTATTATGGAAAATTTGTTGCGGTATGGACGATGCTAATTATGGAAATTACTTCCCAAATCTTGGAAATCCTACGCACTGACATGGGTATTATGACTCATGATGATGGAATGTGTTCGACACGCTTTTTCTCTGACATGGATGACATGCTAGACACTACCCTCCCCCCGACCACAATTGGTTGCGTTGCGGTCTCCACATCGCAACTTTGAGCTTTCTTGTGCTTTAACATTATTTTATTGGGAATCTTATCTCATCTCTTCTCGGGTGTGAGAGAGTTATTGACTCTATATAATCTAACCTAATCTACCCTACGGACTCCTCTCGGTTGTGAGAGTTATTGAAATGAAATGTGGAACTTACTCGTGTAAGGGTTTCAGGCATGTTCCGTTCACCCATCCTGGTAATATCTGGTCGTCCAGTTGTGCTAACCGAACTGCTCCTGAATCTTTGATTTATATTATGTGGTACGGTCCTAGCCAATGCATTTGCAGTTTCCTTGGGAACTGCTGGTACTTACTATCATAAAGTAAAATTTTCCGCCAACCCTGAAAGTCTTGCGCTTGATATGGCAGTCGTGCCAAGCTTTTTCTCTCTCTTTCTGGATAGTATGGCAGAATTCTGCTAAAAACCTGTCTTCTTCCAGCGCTTGTAGTTCCTGTAATCGTTCCGTTAATGAGTATTCCTCTGATAGCTGGAGTGAGGTTGCGATTAGAAGGCTTGGTATGACAAACTCTGCCAGTACTACGACTTCTCTCCCGTACACTAGTTGGAACGTCATATGATTATTGAGTCTCTTGACAGTTGTTCTGTACGCCCACAAAGTTGCTGGTATACGTTCGTCCCAGTCGTCTCGTTGAGCATTGCAGATCTTCGTTAAGCCCTTTTCTAGGATCTTGTTAAATGCTTCTACTATACCATTGGATTGTGGATGGTGAGGACTGATTTTGTGATGTTGTACCATGAAGTTTTCGAGCTGGGATTTAATGGTAGAATTGATGAAATGCGTACCTTGATCGCTTGTCAGAATTTTCGGGAAACCAAACCTGCTGATGATATTTTCAAATATGAAACAAGCCGCTGTTTCGGCTGTGCAATCCTTCACTGGCATTGCCTCTACTCACCTTTTCAAATAGTCTGTTGCCGTTATGATATACCTGGCCTGTGAGTGTCTTGCGCCAGGTGAAATCGAACCTATAAAATGAACTACCCATTTCTTAAATGGTTGCAGTGCTTTTACTGGGTGAAGTGGGAGCTTGTCTTTGTGTGATGGACGTCTCATCCTCTGGCATACATCACATTTTTTTACAAATGCCTTACTGTCAATGTGTACTGTTGGCCACCATAAACCCGCCTGCAGTACTTTCCTCGCCATCGGTTTTGTTCCTACATGCCCTCCCACAACTCCATAGTGGCACTCCCACGGTACGACTTCCCTCTCATGGTCCAGGACACATCTTCGTAAGATCTGGTCCAACCCCATCTTGTACAAGTGTCCCGCTATCAACTGATACTCCGCCACTCGGACTACTAAGTGTCTTATCTGGACTGTTGTATATTCTTTTGCGCGTTGCCCTGTTGTCAGGTAGGTTGCTATCTGACCTAGGTATTCTGGGATGGCTTCTACTCTAAAAAGATCAACATCTGGCAGCTGATCATCCAAGGACCCTCCATTTTCCCCGTTTTCCAACCTTGAGAGGTGGTCCGGCCCCACGTTCAGTCTCCCAGGTTTGACTATCACCTCAAAGGTGAACTCCTGAAAGAGTAACAGGCATCTGCAAATTCTTCCCTCTAAGACCGGTTTGTTTACTAGGTACTTTAAAGCTGAATGGTATGTGAAAAACTTGAACATACCTCCTAGCAGGTAGTGGTAGAAATTTTGAAGGGAATACACCATTTCTAATTCTTCCCGCTCTGTTGTAGTGTAGTTCCGTTTCGCTGTTGATAATTTACGACTTGCAAAATACACTGGGTGATCAATTGAAGTGTCCCTTGGTTGAGCTAGAATCGCTCCAAGTGCGATGCTTGAAGCATCAATGTGGACATGAAATTGCTTGTCCCAATCCAGGTGGACCAATATTGGTGCACTTGCCAACTTTTCCTTCAAAGTATTTAGGGTTGTCGTGCAATTCTCTATCCAATTGAACTGTTTCGACTTCCACAAAAACTTCTCTAATGGGGCTATTATATTCATGTAGTTGTGGATGAATCGCCTGTAGTAACTTGTGTGGCCTAGCAGTGAACTTAACTGCTTCACAGTTTCTGGTGCCTCCATGTTAACTATAACTGCTACCTTTTCCGGATCCACAAAAACTCCTTGGTTGCATACTACGTGTCCTAACAGTGTTCCAAAAGGTACTGTAAAGATGCACTTCTTGAGGTTCAGAGAAATATGGAGTTTCCTACTCCGGTCAAACATTATCCTCAATAACATTGTGTGGTCTTTCAACAAGCTGTAGATAATCCATTCAACCATATAGAGTTCCAGGAATTTGTGAATGTAGTTGCGGAATGTTGTTATCACAATGCGTGAAAATACTGCTGGCGCATTTTTCAAACCAAATGGCATTACTTGATATGCAAAGGAACCCCATTCAGTGGTGAAATTTGTCTTTTTCTTATCTTCTTCCGCTATCCGTACCTGATGGTATCCTAAAAATCCATCCATAAAGGAATACGCCTCATTCCCCGCAACTTTGTCGAGGACCTCGTCGCTAAATGGAGTAGGGAATGGGTCATGTATACAAGCATTATTCAAGCTCCTATAGTCAACACAGACTCAGATTTCAGACTTATCCTTTTTGCTTTGTATGACTATTGGACTTACCCATTCTGCCTCTTCCACCGGGAATATCAACCCTGCCTTTAGCATTTTGTCGATTTCTGCTTTAACTTTTTCCTTCACCCTTGGATTCAGCCGATAGGGTCTGTGCTTGATTGGTCTTGCATCGGGCTTCAGAATTATACGCATTTCCCCCATGTCCCCTTTTATTCCTTTCAATTCCGCTATGGATGATTGAAACAAGTCCTCATATTCTTGTAGTAGATTGAATATTTCCTTGGTCGTCTCGACATCCCAATAATCGCTGATTGATGCAAGTTTGGGCTTTTCTTCGGTCCCAATGTTCATTTTCTTGGTTTTTAGTGGTAGCAGATGAATTCCTTCGGTTTTTGGGTCTTCCTTAATATCCAGCTCCCCCTCTGTCTCCTCAAAATACAGATGTCTAAGACCTTCTAGATCATCATCGTCCATTTCACTGTCTATCTTCTTACATGCTACCGACTATCTGATGCTTTGGTTTGGGAGTAGTTGTTCATCCTCTTCCTGATTCTCCAGGAAGAAAAATACCTTTTTAATAGCCTGTAATGCTTGGGTGACTGGTTATGTTTTTCCTTCAAATAAGAAGCACTTTGTAAATTTCTCTGCAACTTCTTGCCAAGTGTTAGTTCCTCTTTTCCTCTCTTACATTAGGTACCAAGCTTGTGGAATCAATTCCAGTGAATGTATAAACTTGTGGACCCACAACTCTTCCGGGTATCCTGCATTTCACCATTGACCCTCACATTCTTTCAAATTTTTTCTAGGGTCCGAGTCCCCTTGGAATTTTTGAGTGGAATGTGGTTCTTCTTCTTCCTTGAACCTGGCTTTCAATGCTGCCACAACTTTGTCCCATTGTGACAGTGAGTTGCGGTGGTTACTCCACCATCTTGATGATGTGGATTGTAAGGCCACATCCATGAGTGGGACCCTATGGTCCGCTGGCACCTTATCTTCTATTTTGGCAATAAAAGTATTCACAATGTTCATATTTGACAACATTGGGTAATCTCTTACCTCAGTCTCAATCCAATTGATTCTTCCGATGGTGGCACATCTTCTTATATTGGTCTCATATCCCCCTTGTTGCCAATAATCCCAAGCTATCTCCGAGCCTAAGTCTGAGCTTTGAATACTTCTCCAGCTCACCGATCCCCCCGCTATCGGGTTGATATAATCTTCCCTTTTTCCTCCAGTCATCTGATATAGATGATCGAGAAACTGAGCATCTTCTCTGTTGTTAATGGACTCTGTGTATCGGGGACCTTGATACGGGTCGAGTGGCTGGGTGACCCTGATCTCCCCGTCTTTGAAGATCATCAGTTCTTTCTTTAAATATATCACTACATAGTTTTCAAAAGCCTAGTTGATCCCCAATAATGCTGGATAGGGATCTTTACCCCCCATAATGTCTATCACCTCAAAGTCCGCATATGTATTTACTCCCACAACATCGACTTCAACCTCCTCTAGTATGCCTATGGGCACAATGCAATATTGGTTTTCCATTCGGAGTTGAATTGGCGAATATGTCAGCCTCGACCTTCCCAATGCTTCCCATGTCTTCCTTGGAAATATATTTACATCTGAACCTAGGTCAAGCATGGTGTCTTTAATATGGAATCCCACGACTTGAGTATTCACCCGAAACTATTTTCGTGTCCTTATCTTATTTATATTTACTCTTCATATATATTTCTGAGTGGTACCGCTTGACTCCCCTGGTCCAGTGGCCTCCTGCACCACCCTTTCCATGTTCTGCTTTAACTGTTCCCACATTGGCGCATTGTTAACAATTTTTAAGAATAGAAGGAACCATTCTTCAATCGTAGTACTTGTACTAACTTGGTTCTCGTTATCTTCCTTGGCCTGGGGTAACTCAATGCCTTTGCTTCCCCCAAGTTGGGTGAAGGTTTCCACTGCTTCTTTAAAGTATTTATTTTGTCTTTCTAGCCTGAACAGTGGCTTTGGAGATGCTGGCCTTATCAATTTTATTGGTTTCGTCATCTGTGCATCTTCTCCGGTTCTTTTCCCTCCTCTTGTCACTATGGCCACATTTGGCATAACCTGAGCCTCTATTATTCTTGGCTCTGCATTTTCCAGATTTGTTCCTCTTTGTCTGGCTCTTTCCTCCCACCTTTTAATGAGCTCTGGGTAGTCTTCTATTGCATGCGTGTCAACTCTACACTGAGAGCACCAGAGTCTTCTAGGAAGTGGATATTCCCTAGCTACGTGCCCTTCTTGGTCACAGTTCCATTCCGCCAAGGCATCTAGAGCTCTATACTACTCTGTGCTATGTGTGGTAGAAGCACATAACTCACAGTATATGTTGTTCGGAATGTTGGAGTATTTTTACAGTATTAAGCATAGACGGGGTGAATGACCCATGATTTTGCATATTTCGCAATATTTAGTCATCGCTGAATTCTGTTGCATGGGGAACCCCGTGTATTGGTGTTGCGGCGGATATAATTCCTAGGTGTTTATATGTGCAACCCCTACTGCTGGCGGAGCTCCTGTTGCCCCTGTTGTTGATTTTCCCACATTTTGGCCCCGCAGCTGACGACATTCGATTACCACGTTTGGCCTCGTTGGGCGCATTGTTTGAATTTCTTTTAGTTTCTATGTCAGGCTAGCTATTTGATGCTGTAACCCTAGTATGGAAGGGTCCTGAGCCGATGCTCCTCCTTTAAATTTTTGCGGATATCCCGCCATGGCCTCTATCTTCATAGCTTTCTCCAATGCGTCTTGTAACGTCTCGATCTTCAGTTGTGTAAATGGAGTTCTTGTTAATGGAAGAAGGGCCTTGATAAACCAATCTCTTTGATGGTTTAGATCGATTGGACAACTAAGTTTTCCAATCACATCCTTGAATATCCTCATTAGATCCCATGCAGTTTCCCCTTCTCGCTGCTTGATCTCCCACATTTCTGACAAACCCTACTGATTTTTTTGGGGTAATTTTAATTCCTTAACGAAATCCCTCTTTACATTGTCTATCATTGGGTTCTGATGAGCCTCAGACCACCTTATAAACCCGCGCAGAGCTCTCTCCCTGAGAGTAGTTTGAAATTCTATCAACTTACCTGCCTCTAGTGTCTGCCGAGCCCTCCATATGGCCTCACAGAGGTGCCAGTGTTGTCCCACATCATCATTACCCCTCCCAAAGAACTCTGGGTACCGGGTAAATGATCCCGACATGCTTCCTTGTGTGGGGGTTACTAGGACAAAACCCTTGACTCCTGGTTGTGAAATGATATTACTAGCACTGTTGCTAGTGTGTATTACTGCTGTAGACTGAACACTATTCAACTTACTCAATTCCCGTAACTTAACAAAAATTTCGCCTAGTGGCTGATAGAATACCAGGGGAAGGTTGGGACTAGAGCTACTTGAACTTTGGGGAATAGAATTACTCGGGGTTATGGGTGTCTGCCCCTCTCGGAATAGCTGCTCCATCGCAACATGCAACTCCACATCGGACGTCTCCTTGGGGCGCGCATCATCTCTGTCGTACTCCTTTCCCTTCTCTGCTTAGGCTGGGTTCCTATACACCTGCCGCACTTCCTTGACGGTCCCCCACTTATCTTGGGAACACATCTGACCTTCCATCTCCTTTGTCATCTGAGGCGCCTTATCCTTGTATTTTCTACTCCTTTCTCGGTTTTCGAATTCCTTCATCACCCTTTCTCGCCACTTCTCAGCGATTTGCGCCCTCCGATGTGCTTGTTTTTCCCTCAAACTCCTGGAGGTCTCGACATCCATATCCATATTCCCCTTTTCAATGTACTTGTAGCATCTTTCCCTCATCTCCTTCCCCCAGTACTGGAGGTTTAGGTCTCCATCTCAGATTTTTGGAACTCCATTAATCCTTCGTCCACCATCAAAGCTTTGATCCATAGAGGGATCTCCTTCAACAGCTCTTCACACAGCCCTGATTTGAATATGTCCTCCGCCTTCGAGAAACACTGGTAGCATTCAGCTGCAAACTCCACTATGTATCCTTCCAAGGTAGATTGCGCCCAAAAATATACAACTCAGGTCAAATCGATATCTAACCGATGGAGTGCTACCAGATCTAGGTGCACCCACTTGCGACAGACCTTCCACGAGCTTCTTTGGACTGTCTTGGTTTGTAGTCTCCACAACCAGTTGTAGATCTCCTCTGTAAACTTTCCCCAGAATATCTCATAGATATCACTGGCGGATTCAAAGAATAGAACCCGATTCTTAATGACTTTCTCCTTTTGTTGTCTCACCTCCGCTTGCTGCGCTATGAATTGATCTAGGTGGTTATCCCACCAGTTTCCTATTTCTTTCTCGAAGATCCGTGATACCATGATCTAATTCCAGAATGAAATTTCAGGTCCCGGCAACATAACCATTTGTTTGCAAGGAAAGAGGTCTCTTGGGCGAGACCCAGGTTCAGGATGGAGGCCAACAAGGTTTTCCGCAGTAGTCTAGCACAACGCCGGCATTTTCACCCTACTCCTAAGAGAAGAGAGTCTCACCCGAGGCATGCCACGACCTTACTAAAGTTAGGATCAAATCAGGTATCGATCACCCACAACATATCCTAAAACCCCTAATACTACGTGCTACCAATAAGTGCAAATACTTTGTAAATGACAATACTCATCAACGCATTCAGGACGGAAAAAATAAAATTTAAAGTAACCCGAAAATTCACCTAAATCAGAGACATAGTAATGAACTTAAAACATCAAACTCAGAACATAAGCTTTTGCATTAACAATAAGAGATAGTTACAGTTCTCCTCAGAGCGATCCTGGAAGAACTGATTACAATTGTGTCGCATATGATAGAACAGAATGAACAGAGAGAGAGAAAACAAAATGAATAGAACGAACAGAGCTCTCCTACGGCTCCCGTTCTCTCTGTGCCAACCTCCTTCCTCGGCTGGTCGGCTGCCTATTTGTTTTGTTGCCAACGTAACTGACAGTTCTCCCTTCCTTTCCGTTCTCGCGTTTGCTGCATCTCCCTGATCACTGGCGTTCCACTGCTCATTCTCTATCGCTTCCTTCTGCCATCTGTGCTTGTCCCCGCAACAACCGTGCCACCTGCTCCTCGATTCTTTGCAACCATGACAACTCTCTGTCTACCGTGGTTGTGTTCTGCCACCTATTATCCGCAACTCAAAAACCTTTTTATTTCAAAACAAGGGCCCCAAAATTTTAGTTCGGCCAAACTTATATTTTATAAATATATTGCCCGCGAACTTTTACAGGTTTCACATCTCTTTCACACGTTTCTTTTCTGATTCTCTGTGGCACTCTGTTGCACTGTGGTGAGCTCTGTTGCTGCTCTGGTGAGCTCTGTTGCGCTCTGTTGCTTCTCTATTGTGATTTGGAGTTGCGCTGCGAAGAATTTCTGCGAATTTCCAGGTAAGTATTTAAGTCCTGATGTAAATGTTGCCTCATCTTAGTCTATTACACTGTGGTTGTCTAGAGTGTTTTATAGCTGGGGTGAACAAACTTGGTTGACGAACATAGTTTATGCGCCGCCAATGTAGTAGCTTGTCATTCGTTGTACCGGCCTACCCAAAATACTGTACTAGGCCCCATCAATTTCATAAATCCATCATTGTTTTGGCCTACCCCCACCAACAAAAACTATGCCATGAATCGAAGGCATGACTCCGTTCATGATTCTCCCGGCCCGGTAGGGAAACTATCCACCTTTAACCCATTTTCCCAGTAGGCACTCTTCCCACCTAGCTGCCGTTTTCTGGATTTCGTTAAGATAAGAAGCTAGCTTACAGTATTCTCGCTTTCTTCCTGTTCTTCCTTTCCAGTATCCCTCCGTGCTAGATTCATCCTTATCCGTGGTTGTCTAATTGGAGTGGCATCATCTTTAATGTAGATGTAGTGCTGGAAAATCTCAGAGTGACTCTAGTTAATCATGCTTTATTCATTACAAAGAGAAGCTGGTTACATATTATACATGATTATATTTCTATTTTGACTTGAAAGATAGATACTTGAATTATTGGTCTGGCTTTATGTCTTATTTCAAAAGAGTAGTAACTCTTCTTAATTTAGTATGGTTAAATAGTAGTTTCATTAGCAGCAAATCGAAATGCATTAAGGAAAGGAAACCAAGGAATAAGAGAAAGGAGATGAAAAATTATATAGTCTTCTAAGGCAAGGCGACTATGCAGCCAGACTGTTTCATTGAATACTTACAATTTAATATGTAATATTGTAAGGTTACTGAGTTTAGATGAACTATGAGCCACATGCATTTTTGGTTACTTAAATTGTGTCTGTTGTGAATAAATGTATCTATAGGATCTTTTACTTCTTATATTTCCCTTATTTTATACAAGTTCACTTGACCTGTTCCAATAACCGGTCTGTTGAGAATCTACTCGGTTCTGCTGTGTCATGTCTTCTTGAATTATATTTTAGTGGTTGCATAAATTCAGTGCAGTTTCCTTTTAATGGTAGTTTTCTTTTGAATTTTACTTCCTCAAACTCCAGATGTCTAAACATGTAGCTGCATACTCGTTGTAACTTATTACATATTTCCAGAATTGTAACTATGGGTATGCAGCCAGATTGTTCCATTGAATAGTTACAATTTAATATGTAATATTGTATGGTTACTGTGTTTAGATGAACTATGAGTCGCATGTATTTCTGGTTACTTAAATTGTGTCTATTGTGAATAAATGTATCTATAGGATCTTTTACTTCTTATATTTTCCTTATTTTATACAAGTTCACTTGACCTTTTCCAGTAACCGGTTTGTTGAGAATCTACTCGATTCTACTGTGTCATGCCTTCTTGACTTCTATTTTAGTGGCTGTATAAATTCAATGCAGTTTCCTTTTACTGGTAGTTTTCTTTTGAATATTACTTCCTCAAACTACATATGTCTAAACATGTAGCTGCATACTCATTGTAACTTATTACATATTTCCAGAATTGGAACTATAGGTATGCAGCCAGACTGTTTCATTGAATAGTTACAATTTAATATGTAATATTGTATGGTTACTGAGTTTAGATGAACTATGAGCCACATGTATTTCTGGTTACTTAAATTGTGTCTGTTGTGAATAAATGTATCTATAGGACCTTTTACTTCGTATATTTCCCTTATTTTATACAAGTTCACTTGACCTGTTCCAGTAACCAGTCTGTTGAGAATCTACTTGGTTCTACTGTGTCATGCCTTCTTGACTTCTATTTTAGTGGCTATATAAATTCAGTGCAGTTTCCTTTTACTGGTAGTTTTTTTTTGAATTTTACTTCCTCAAACTCTAGATGTCTAAACATGTAGCTGCATACTCGTTGTAACTTATTACATATTTCCAGAATTGGAACTATGGGTATGCAGCCAGACTGTTTCATTGAATAGTTACAATTTAATATGTAATATTGTATGGTTACTGAGTTTAGATGAACTATGAGCCACATGTATTTCTGGTTACTTAAATTGTGTCTGTTGTGAATAAATGTATCTATAGGATCTTTTACTTCTTGTATTTGCCTTATTTTATACAAGTTCACTTGACCTGTTCCAGTAACCGGTCCGTTGAGAATCTACTCGGTTCTACTTTGTCATGCCTTCTTGACTTCTATTTTAGTGGCTGTATAAATTCAGTGCAGTTCCTTTTACTCGTAGTTTTCTTTTGAATTTTACTTCCTCAAACTCTAGATGTATAAACATGTAGCTGCATACTCGTTGTAACTTATTACATATTTCCAGAATTGGGACTATGGGTATGCAGCCAGACTGTTTCATTGAATAGTTACAATTTAATATGTAATATTGTATGGTTACTAAGTTTAGATGAACTATGAGCCATATGTATTTCTGGTTACTTAAATTGTGTCTGTTGTGAATAAATGTATCTATAGGATCTTTTACTTCTTATATTTCCCTTATTTTATACAAGTTCACTTGACCTGTTCCAGTAACCGGTCTGTTGAGAGTCTACTCGGTTCTACTCTGTCATGCCATCTTGACTTCTATTTTAGTGGTTGTATAAATTCAATGCAGTTTCCTTTTACTGGTAGTTTTCTTTTGAATTTTACTTCCTCAAACTCCAGATGTCTAAACATGTAGCTGCATACTCATTGTAACTTATTACATATTTCCAGAATTGGAACTATGGGTATGAAGCCAAACTGTTTCATTGAATAGTTACAATTTAATATGTAATATTGTATGGTTACTGAGCTTAGATGAAATATGAGCCACATGTATTTCTGGTTACTTAAATTGTGTCTATTGTGAATAAATGTATCTATATGATCTTTTACTTTTTATATTTCCCTTATTTTATAGGATTTAAATTACCCGTAGGGATCAAGTTAATTTTCAATAAACATTCGAATCTGTAATTTCTAAGATTTAAGTTAACGAGACATTCGAATCCTAATGTCTAAGATTTAAATTAAATTCTCGTTGCCAATATATATATATATATATATATATATATATAAACTCTCTTCCTTGTTATACAGAACAACTAAGTTGTAGGTAGACATATTGTTGAAACATATTGACTCACCTCCATAACTACTCAAATTCCTTTATTCAAAATTCATAGTTGCAGATAGAAACTTTACTTGATTCGGATATATGAAGGGTTGGGTAGAATCTTAACCTCTTATTTTTCTTCTTTTAAAACAACAAAACACAACCCATATATTTCAATTAAATAAATGGAATTAAATTAATATCTGATTAACCTTATTTTCGGTGTTTTTTCCAAAAAAAAAATTGTTAATCTCCATTTTTTCTAAAAATGATTAGCCTAAATAGTATAAATTATTTTTACCTTAAAATTTTCCAAATTTTTAAATAGAGACTATATAAAATTATTAGTTTCTAAACTTTAAAATAAATTTCCAACCTTAAAATTTTCCTTGCTCTCAGTTTTTTGTGTTCGTTATTCATTATTATAATTAAATTATATACATAATATATGTCACGAACTCGCCAAAGTATACTTTCCCTTATCAAAGTCACAGGTCCTATAGAATGGTTTGTGGCGAAACCACTAGATGACTATGTAACACAACTTATACATAAAGAGATTTATAGTAGAAGAATGGATAACATAAATTCTAAAATAATAGGTCAATTAACTGGTTTTCTCTTTCAAACAACTGCATCACTATCTGATAACCCTCTGCATCTCTACAGAGATTCATTTACTCTATGGCTAATTTAACATTAGGAATACTACTTGAACAAAAAAACAACATTTACATGCAACCTATATAACGAATCTCATTTCGATATATCTCCCATTTTAATGGGGTCTATCACATTTCGAGAAAAACACATTAGCCATAAAATTTTCCCATTGAAACAAAAAGTGATTTGATACAAAACATCTAGGTTTTAATCTTATATAGCTAATTGTTTCAAATAGATTCTTAATAAAATGAAAAATATTCAATGTAAAACACATGCACATTAACATATAATTGTGATATTTTCCCTTCTTTCCAACTTAGTCCATCCTTCTAGAAAAATCCCTTTTAATGAAGCAAATATATCCATAGTAATCCACTGATATTTGTTCACCAACAACTATTCCATTTTGGACTTATATATCTCAAAACTATGCTCATTGAATTTATGCATCTATATTAGTAAATTCCCCTAGAGTCAATCTCTGGAATATATCTAAACATAAGTTCTTCATTTTAATATCCATAAAACACAACCACTTTAAGGAAAACTGTGTACATGTGTCATTTCTCCCATAAATTCTTAGGCAAAGTTTTTAATGCATACATGTCATGTTGGTTTTCTCCCATTAAATTTAAAGCATGTTTTTTGTAAGCGCATACAATAATTTTGCAAACCATGTAAATGTCATTTCTCTCAAGCTTTAAGGCCTAAATATTGAACCTAAAGTGGCTGAACTCTCATAGGATTTTGAACTTCCATAGGATTTTAGTCTGTCTGTTGAGGGTTAACTTCTACAAGTTCTAAAGGTAGAGTCTGTAAAGGGCCAAGTAGCCTTTGGATCTCATCTTTTATCAAAGGTGACATATCCGGTAAATTACCCTACAGTGAATCTCTGTAACAGATCTAAATAGAAGTTCTTCATTTTAATATCCATTAACCTCAACCACTTTAAGGCAAACTGTGTACATGTATCATTTTTCCCATAAATTCTTAGGCAAAGTTTTTAAAGCATACATGTCATGTTGGCTTTCTTCCATTAACTTTAAAGCATGTTTTTTGTAAGGGCATAAAATAATTTTGCAAAGCATGTAAATTTCATTTCTCTCAAACTTTAAGGCCTAACAATTAAACCTAAAGTGGCTGAACTCTCATAGGATTTTGAACTTCCATAGGATTTTAGTCTGTCTATTGAGGGTTAACTTCTACAAGTTCTAAAGGCAGGGTCTATAAAGGGACATGTAGCCTTTGGATCTCATATTTTCTCAAAGGTGACATATCCAGCAAATGCCCCAACAATCAATCTCTTTAACAGATCTAAATAGAAGTTCTTAATTTTAATATCCATTAAGCTCAACCACTTTAAGGAAAACTGTGTAAGTCGAAGTTCTAGGACTTGAGTCGAAGTCCTAGAATACTTTGGAATTTACTTCCTAGAATATCAATTCTAGGATTTACCCTATCAAATATATGAAGGGTTGGGTAGAATCTTAAACCCTTATTTTTCTTCTTTTAAAACAATAAAACACAACCCATATATTTCAATAAAATAAATGGAATGCAATCAATATCTGATTAACCTTATTTTCCATGTTTTTTCCAAAAAAAATTGTTAATTCCATTTTTTCTAAAAATTATTAGCCTAAATAGTATAAATTATTTTTAGCTTAAAATTTGCCAAATTTTTAAATAGAGACTATACAAAAATTATTAGTTTCTAAACTTTAAAATAAATTTCCAACCTTAAAATTTTCCTTGCTCTCAGTTTTTTGTGCTCGTTATTCATTATTATAATTAAATTATATACATAATATATGTCGCGAACTCGCCAAAGTTTTTAAAGCATACATGTCATGTTGGCTTTCTCCCATTAACTTTAAAGCATGTTTTTTGTAAGTGCATAAAATAATTTTTCAAACCATAAAAATGTCATTTATCTCAAGCTTTAAGGCCTAAACACTGAACCTAAAGTGGCTAAATCTCAATAGGATTTTGAACTTCCATAGGACTTTAGTCTGTTTGTTGAGGGTTAACTTCTACAAGTTCTAAAGCCAGAGTTTGTAAAGGGCTAGGTAGCCTCTGGATCTTATCTTTTATCGAAG
This sequence comes from Pinus albicaulis, assembly GCA_034641835.2. Lineage (NCBI taxonomy): Eukaryota > Viridiplantae > Streptophyta > Pinopsida > Pinales > Pinaceae > Pinus > Pinus albicaulis. The sequence continues at coordinate 390,754,962 of CM076577.1, forward strand.
GTGACATATCTAGTAAATGACATATCCAATAATTGTGATATTTTCCCTTCTTTCCAACTTAGTGGACATCCTTCTAGAAAAATCCCTTTTAATGAAGCAAATATATCCATAATGATCCACTGATATTTGTTCACAAACAACTATTCCATTTTGGACTTTTATATCTCAAAACTATGCTCATTGAATTTATGCATCTATATTTTTAAACTACTTGAAACTATTTTATTACACCATAGGAATCATTTCTATATATCTCCCATTTTAATGGGGTGTTGTAATGTCCCTACTTAGCCTTAGCTAAGAGGAGACATTAAATTTTGGTTTAATTTATGTTTTATGAATAAATGAATAAAGGAGGACATGTAAAATTCCTAATAAATCAATGCCCATGTGAAAAAAGAAAAATATGGGCTATGTAAACAATCACTTATAGGTGTGAAAGAGGGTTGAGCCAAAGATTGGGTCCACCTTGACCAAATCAACTGCGCTGTCTAGGTTCAATGCATCTCCAAGAGGGACTGCATAGTTCTAGAAGGGAGCCTCTAATGCGAAGAGTGGTGACTCATCAAAGTGGTTTAAAGTTTGAAAAGGCTTTCTTATGTTATAAAAAAAGAGGAGAAGACACAATAAGAGGTTGTTGATGAATTATATTTCTGAAGTATTTGTTTGCTTAGACAAATACCATTCTTTGATGTTTAGTGGAGGATTGTGATTGGAATTCCTGTTTAGGAGTTTCATCTCTTTCCTCAAGGATCATTGGAGGAGTTCTTTACTGAAGTTGGCCACTATCTGGTTTGAGACCAAGCTCTATATTTCATGAGTAGCACTGGCCCATTGAGGGTTTTGCAGCTGCTATCTTTGTAGCAAGTGGCATTGTAGATCTGCTTAGATCTATTTGTTTTTGAGAGGCTTTCTCTATTGGAGAGTGTTCTTCAGCCTCCAAGGAGTTAGCTGATCTATATTTTATATCAGATCTGTAATTTTCATTCCATGTACTCAGTCTCCTTCACCCTCTGCGCAGTTTCTGCCTCATACTGCGTTATTTTGTGAGAGGGCTTTGTTATTTCAGTTTGCTATCAGTTTGGAGGAAGATCTCTTGGTGTTAGGCTTGCCTTCCTTTGGTGATCCGTGGATTGGGTTTCTGATCCATGTATCTATAGATATGATCTATTTAAGTAATAAAAGTTATCTTCAGAAATTTCTGGGTTTTCTACATCACAGTATATTGTAATTCAGATCTACAATTCAATATGCAATATTTTGATGTAATTCCAATTGGATCTTGTTCTTAAAGTCTTGTAGCTTCCAGATCTATATTAAATCTGATGTTTCATCCATATATATGTCATATATCTGAAATTTAATGTACAACAGCTAAACCACCTGGAAAATAACGTTTTCTATGTATTTCTGCAGTTTATTTCTAGTTGCAGCTCTTATTTATGAAGGGATCTTGCCCTAGTTCTTCTTGTAATCAATTGTAAAGGCAATAAGCTAATATGTAAATATGATTTACTATTACATTACTGAAATATCAGACCTTTGGCTGACCTCCTCTGAGTTCCAGTCAGATCTGCGCAATTATAATAGTTGGGGTTTTCATTTTGCAGCAGTCTCTCTCTTTGGCTGATTCCTAGCTAGTCTTGTTTCTGGGAGATCTGTTTAACATGCTTAAACTTATTTGTTTCTTCTGAAATTGTATATACATGTCACATATATCTTGAATGAGGGGATCCTATCCCTGATCTGTGTTTTCATTGCTCATATTTTCTTATACAACGTTTTCATTGAAGGCCTTGTTGAGATTCCTGAATGGGACTATTCCAAGTTCTATAGGAAGAGTCTACAGTTGGCCAGGTAGCCTCTAGTTCTCACCCTCTTTTTAGAGGTGACATAACCAGTAAATGCCTCTGTATTCCATCTCCTAAATAGAATCTTTAGAATCCCCAAAAAGGGACATTACAGTGGTATCAGAGCTCCACTCTTGGCACAGCTTGTGCTAGCATTGGAGCCACAAGTCATGCTGCATTCCGAATCTGAAGATCCTCTTTCTGAGAGGGAGAGGAGACACCAGAATAGAAGTCATAGAAATTATGACTATACTACTGTTGACCTTGACAAGGGTCAAGACAAGGGGAAAGGCTCTGAGTTGAATGATAAAGATAAGGAGGCAGAAGAGTTTGCAAAAAATATATTGGAAACCATGCAAGATCTATCCAAGGAAATAAAGGAGATGAGGATAGAAATGATGAGGGAGTCCCTTGGAAGACTCCATCAAGGAGAGAGTTCTGAAATGTCTCAGTTTGGGACTCGTCCACCGGTGAGCTTGCCACAAGCTCCACATATCTCACAACGCTCTACAATGCCTACCTTCTTGGCTGTAGAGAATGAAGGGCTTCAAGAGTCAACCTATTTGGAAGGTTAATTTGCAGAATATGATTCACAAAGTCAAAGTTTCAAGGATAACTTGAGCTTTCAAGATTTCTGCCATCTTAAGGACTGGAGGAGGCCATTGCAGCAGTATAGGGATGGAGGTTTCCTTCATGGGAGGCACCATACCATGTGCAAGTTCTTCTTGCCTAATTTTTATGGATCACCCTCTTGTTCAGCTAAAGCATGGGTGGAAAAGTTGGACATATACTTCCAGCTGAATAAGGTGCCTGAAGCAAAAGCCATTAAGATTTCTGTGCTGCATTTTGATGGAGAAGCCCACAACTGGTGGTTTCATGGAATTTCTACATTGGGGCACGAAAATGTGTCCACCTATGCTGAGTTCACTAGGAGACTAGTGGAAAGATTTGATCGTAAGGATCCGGAGGCCCCTTTCATAAGCTTAGCAAAGCTTAAGCAGACAGGAGATGCTGAAGCTTATATCTCTGAATTTTTGAGGCTGTCTGTACTGGTTCCTGATATTTCAGTTGCAAGGAGATTCTATATGTTCATATATGGCTTGGAAGAATCGTTGCATGGGTTGGTCAAGTTTACCAAACCCACCACTCTGCCTGATGCCATTGAAAGAACAAGAGATCTCCAAGATGCCTTGCCAAGGGCAAAGTCAACCCTTCCAAGCAAATCCACTCACTCTTCTAAAGGGAAGGAAGGGAAAGTTGCTCCACCCAAGGAGAGCTCACAGAAAAATCTTCTTGACAATGATCTCTGGAGGGAGTTGAGAAAGAAGAAATTGTGTTTCACTTGTCCAGAATCATGGGTGCTTGGATATAGATGTGCTGCTGGAAGAGCACATTATATTGAATTATTCTCTGATTATGAAGAGGAGGAAATAAATGATGGACCTAGGAGAGGTCACAATGCTGGTGATGATGAGGAGGAGGATCCATCATCATCCAGAGAAGAAGAAGGAGCATTTTCTCCAACCAGTGGGACTCTTTCTTCTTTGAGGGAAGTGCCCAAATATTTGACTTTTAGAGTGCAAGGTCCAGTTATGGACCAAAGAGTATCTATTCTTATCAACAGTGGGGCAAACCATAATTTTATTGATGCTCACTTTGTGCAGACAAGAGGGATCCCTATTGATTCTTTTGATGGGTTCTCTGTTTTGGTTCCGGGGAACAGAACTATGCAGTGCATGCAGTATGTTCCCTCACTTTCTGTGACTATGGGGACCTACACTTTGAGGGACCACTTATTTGTGGTGGACATACCAGACACCAACCTCATCTTAGTTGTCTAGTGGTTGATTACTTTGGGAAAATTCACCACTGATTGGAGGGCCTTGCAGATGGAGTGGGTGGACTTGAAGAGTGGGAAGCAACAAGTTATTCAAGGCATGCACACCTACCCTTCACTTGATGTCTCTACCTACACAACAAAGATGGATTTACGCAGTGAGGGAAAGGATCTCATGGTTCCTTCTCTCATTTTCATGAGATTGCTGAAAGGGACATTCGTACATCATGGAAAGCCTCTTGGGATGCCATTAGATTCCGTGGAGAAAGCTTCACCAAGTGCTGAAACAATGGAAGGAAGAGTCACTGCGCTGTGGGAGGAAGCAAAGGGGAGGATCAGCCTTCCCACACAAAATTTTGGCATGCATGATGCCAAGGGAGCAAGCAACAACAAGGCAAGCACCACCATAGATACATCTACAGTGCTGTCCTTGTTGAGGAGTGTAGATCCATATTGGAAGTCTCAACTCCTTGTAGAATACTCCAAAGATCTGCACACCGGGATGATCTTAGATGGCATAAAGCAAGGAGGAGGCTATATGTTCCATGAAGGGGTCATCTATCATCTTGGAAAAGTATTGTTGTCTCAAGCCTCAAAGCTTAAGCAAGAAATACTACAAAGGGCACATAAGGAGTTCCTTTCGAGCTACATGAAATCAACAAGAATCTACTCCCTAATCTTGAAGAGTTTAGATTGGGAAGGTATAAAGGAGGAGCTACATCAACATTATGACTGGGAGGAACTATATCAACACTTACAAGAGTGAAAAAGTGATGTGGAGATGGGGCAGCCAAGGGATCCTATGCAGGAAACATTTCATCCATCTCCTTCTTCTCTCAAAAGAGGGGAAAAGCCCATGCCTAATGCTATGAGTATGGGAGATTTGTATGGTAAGAGATCTGATCTTGTGGAGCAGGTTTATTTTTCTGATTTGGCACACTCTCTTACCATATTTATGCAGGCCATGGCTCCTACAAAGAGAAATTTTTCATGCAGATCTCATTGCAAAGATGGGGCCAATAAAAATTCCAAAGCTGGCCACTCCCTTGAGGTGCAAAGGGAGATTGTTTATCATGATGGATGCTTCCCAAAGGAACCTAATGAGAGTTTCACTTTCAGCCATGTCAAGGTGGCTTATGCAACAAATATGTGGTGGGAGTACCACCTATCACATTCAGATCTACTCAGAACAAGGAGTGTACTGCGCTGGTACCTTATGTGGGATTGTGACCCACCTCCTCATGTGCAAATTTCAGTTTGCCTTTATGTGATTTTGCTACCATACATAGATGAAATATTGGTTTTGTTTATGGGTATGTATGGGCCAAGAGTCAATAGTGTATATGTACCACATGGGATGGAACTATATCCAGTACTTCATGATACATGTTTCAGATGTGACAGTGGTTCACCCATGTTTATTTCTGTTGAGTTTTACACTCCTGAAGGGGCAGACTATGAACCTATCATGCTAGAATTGGAGGAGAAATTTTTGATGTATTGCCTTGGTGAACACTTGATTCATGATGAAAGCTTTATTCTTGATGGTGTCATCAATGGAGAAGGAGAAGAAACACAGCTCTTACCCTACCAGTTTCTTGAGGACAAGCAACATTTTGAGGGGGAGGACTGTAATGTCCCTACTTAGACTTAGCTAAGGGGAGACATTAAATTTTGGTTTAATTTATGTTTTATGAATAAATGAATAAAGGAGGACTTGTAAAACTCCTAATAAATCAATGCCCATGTGAACAAAGACAAATCTGGGCTATGTAAAGAATCACTTGCAGGTGTGAAAGAGGGTTGAGCCAAAGATTGGGTCCACCTTGACCAAATCAACTGCGCTGTTGTTACACAACAATTTGTCATTGTCCCTGCAATTCCCCATCCCGCACATTGGAGGGCTTATTTCGTGACCTGTGAGCAGTGACATGATCTGAAAACACTTTCATGGAATTCCCCTAAACATGGAATATCATTCCTCTGAAGACAACTCCTTGTGAAAAACCCTAAAAATAGCCTTTTTATCCTTGGCGCGACTACTCAATGTCATACCCGCGCCAATGGGGGAAATCCTTCAAAGAGGGCGCACCAACTGGCGCATTTTCTCAGTGTTGTACCCACGCCAGGCTTAATAAGGAGTGTTTTTAAAAAATAAATGGCGGAAGATTGACTCCAACAAACTCCTGAACTGGACTCTAAATCGAGTTGGGACGTTTGGCTCCAGTTCTCCATGTAGAGGAAGTAGTTTTCCACCTCTCATGGAAGCTTCCTTGAGGATAGGGCCAATCCCATTATTGTAGGGATCCCAACTCCCCTTCCACCATCTATATAAGCTTGCCATTTCCCTTTGCAAGCTAGTCTCCAAGAGCCTTCATAGCCTAAAGAATGCTGCAATAGTCCTCATAGTGCCAAATCAGTAGCAAGGAGATTGACGATCGAAGAGAGAGGCTTGTCCCCATTCCCGACAAGCTTTACCAAGACGTATTCCGCTGACGACCCGCCGAAGGAAGGTTTAGCGTCAGAGCCTGGTTGTATTTTCCTTTGTATGAATTAATGATAAGCGACTTTGGTTATGGTTCCACTCGTATTGTTCATTATGATCATGAGTTGTGTCTTCTCTGACTGATAAATAATTGCATATATCGGGTTTTACGCTTGTGTTGGTCGTGTTTCTTGTGTGTGCAGGTGTTCAATCACGGCGAGCAAGAGGATTGCGATCTACTGGAGCAAGGAAATGGGAGCACCATCTTCCCTACAAACAACAGCGTTGGACTTGAGGTAGGCCTCCATTGCAAGTTGGTTTATTGCAATTAGGAACTTGCACCTTAGTGTGATACGATTGTTGCTAGACCCGATCTGGGCTAGTAGGGATCGCCTCTGTCCGCAGAGGGGATTTACCTATACAACACTCACATTGATAAAAAAAAATGAAGATACATTTAAAAAGTGTGTTATTCTATTTTTATCAATGTTGGTCTTTTCAAAGTATGGATAATGGGTACTCGTTGGATGTGTAATATATTTTTGCATCCAACGAGTGTCTACACTTGAAATTTGAGTAAAACTAGAGGGAGATAAGCAAAAAATACAATTAAAAAAAGTAGTTTTTCTTCTTTTCCCTCCAAAATATTTACATGTACCTCTTTTTTAAATTTAAAGGATTTTGATTGGTTTTCGTATTTTGATATGGAAATTACATGAAACTTTAATGGGCACTTTTAGGCTAAAATTTCCTCTAATGCATAGACATAATCAAAAATAAATAAAGCATGTTCATTGATCAAGTATAAAGCGAATCCAACATTTATACATAAGTGTACGGAAGGATTTCAAGAATACATAGTGGATCATCAGATCATAGCCACGAAGGAACATAGTGGAGTTATGTCTCAGTATTACATATAGAAGAATGTACGATCAATGATGCTACATAATTGATCCTCATAAAAGTACCAAGTCATATAGGTGGAATAGTGGCACTGCATAAACACGGGTGCCAACATATAAGATGTTGTTGTAAAGGACTGCAACATATAAAGGTAGGAGGTATTATTGGTGGAAAACTGAAGGAATTTTCAAGTGAGATAAGATGTTGACACAAACTGAGGTCTTCACCGACTGTCGATGGTAAATTTATACACTATGGGAATAAATGAGCTGAATTCGAACATGTGAGAAATAGTTTGATTACCAGTCCTTGATGTATATTGTTAACAAAAATTAGACAAATCGCCAATAATGATAATGAGTGTCAAGGTACCCCAGTAGAATCCAACAAGTGTGAATAGATGTGTTGAAGTAAAAAACTTGAAATAATTTACCAATGAGGAGACATCGATGTATTCTCACCGTCAATAGCGAAGGAGTTTTCCACTGATGACTACAAACCCTAAGGTATTGAAAAAAGGCTCTATACCTTGTTTCTAGAGCATGAGTTGGAGTCAATGGGAAAATATCTGTTGGAAGGACAGAATTAAGGCGTCCCACATCAACCAACACGAGTGTAACCCATTGCCTAATAATTTGGAAGAACTCGAACAAAGAGAGATGAAGCAACCATTCTAAAGTACATTTCCATTTTACAAAATATGTATCTAGCACACAACAGAAATCCTTTGAACCAACCAATAATGAAATCTGACACAGAGGAGAGGAATCCACTAATAGGTTCAAGTGGAAAACAAGGTATTGCACGAATCCCAATGTGTGATCGTGTAAGATGACATCGAACACAAGGGAAGCCACTCAGTCAAAGACCCATAATATTGATAAATGTTGAGCATAAGGTCACCTATCAATGATTTAAATAGGGCTAGGGTGAAAATCTAGGTCTACTCTCAAAGCAATTTTTCAGGTTGATAAGAGAAGACCTACCAGTAAGAAGTCAATAGGGACCTTCTTAACTAGCACAAGTGAAGGACCATGTCGTTGATGTGATAATAATAATAACTTGAAAGACTGGCTATGGCGAACAGACATGAGTCAAGATAAAGTGCATAATGGTTGAAAACAAGTTTACTACACCTGAACAAAGCACGACATGATGTGACTTCATGACAACATAAAATAACTTTGTATAAGTTTTCAATGCAGGAGGAAATAACTAACCCTCCATATGATTAGAAGAGATAGCCAACCAGAGGATACTGACTCAAGAAAAATTTTATGGCTTCCCTAAAGTCAAACCAAGTCCCATCCTGATGGAGGAAAGACTTATTTTAAGTGTTTTGTTCAAGGGCGACATGACTGACTATTATTTCCATCAAACGATGAAGAAATTGTCCCGTTCTAGCTCTTTTTTTGTAATATTTAATTTTTTTGTCTTTTTCATATTTAAAGCTTGAAAGGGAATAAAATAATGCCTATAGTATAGTGGAGAGAACTAGCATCAAAGGAAATTTCACTAATTCCTGGGACCATCCTATGCTCAATGCAAGGTGGTAGATGTTGCTCAATGACACTCAAGGGATGTTATCTCCATGGAAAAGGGTGTCAAGTCACAAAGTTTAATGAATGCATGGTTTGAACTTGCAGAAAATTCATGGTAAAAAGTGGCTTATACATGAGTCCAAATGAAGTCAGCTTAAGGCCAAAAGTGGTACAAGTATTCAACATGCAATGCAGTATTACAACTCAACAAATGGGAGCCTCTAGGTTATAAATCTAGAAAAATAACGAAGAAAAAGAAGAATGAGGCCTCACCGCAAAGTCATGGTGGGGATAAAGAGGACTCTCTATCCTACACAATACTTGCAGCATGGGAAACATATGTTATCGAGGATCTAACTAAGAATCCCATGGAAGGAAAGGCTCTACCACTATGTTACGATTTTACAAGATGATGAGTGAGAGGGGTTAAAAAAAATCGCAACATAATGGGGTCAAACCTACGGCTAAATATCGTAGTATGAGGTTAAGATGCATAATGCAATGGAAAGGTGAGATGTCTTAACCTATAGTCCAATTCATAATATGATACATTCCATGATAGGTCAGTGATAGTGGACTCGAAGCAGCAAAAAAAATATCAAAAAGTCTTTTTCACCCTAAAAATAACCTTTCCCAACACTCCAAGAGAAGGTCAAAAGTTCATAAAATAAAATAATAAAGTTTTTAAAAAATGAACTTTAGGAAATTGGGTTTTAAATTTTGGCTATAAAAAGGGTTTTTGAACTCACCCCATTTCATTTTTACCATCCAAGTGTTGAGAAGAGGGCCATTGGAGTGGGAAAACTGATTCGATCAAATCCATAAATGAATCAAACAAACAAAAATTCGAGGTAATTCATAACCTTAATCTTGTCCATTTGATATAAAATTTAGTAGATTAAATTGAATTTGTTGAGAGATTTTTTTATTCCAAAAACCACTCTATGTGTACGCAGGTTGGGGATTTGAAAGCCACATATAGAAATCCCTATACGTGATTTTACTAGGGGAAATCCAAGTGTGTATGTGATTGTCTCTTACAAAAGCTGCATACGCACAAAGTAAAATTGGAAATCAAAATTTCTAATGGATAAAATCTCTCATTTTTGTAGGATGTCAATCATTAGTAGGGAGAGAGAGCACCATGATGTTGATAATGAGGTATTAAATGATCAAGAATCATTGGATGGATTGAAAAATTATTGCTCAAATTCTTCATGATGCTAAACATGAGAACTCAAACTCGATTATTGGAAATGTTGATTCATTACTAGGACCCAGAACAGGAATAATTCATTATAGATCACATGCATTTATAGATTGAAGTAGAATATATCTATTTAATAATAGGAATTTCTTGAAGGGAGATGTAATAGATATGAAAGAGAAGGCCCATGAAGGCCTCAATATTGTTGATTATATTGTTGTGTATTGTTCAACGGAGACTAGCAAATTTGGATCATAAGTCCCGATAAAAGAAATCACAAGCTACCGATCAAGATTGTTGGATCTAAGATCCCCCGCAAAGTAAAGACTCTGTAGATCAAGGAGTGGAGCACGCAGAGCGAAGTATATTTTTGGTCTTAGGGGCTTTGGGGTGGGTAAAAGCCCCTTAATTATGTAATAGGATGGTATTTTTTGTGAGCATTAGACCCTGCCCATGGTTTTGGACCATGGTATTGTAAAAGCTAAATCTATATAAGGAGTCTAGATCGAATTCATAGGTAGGTTATGATTGATGATATTCAATGAATTTGGATGTAAAACTGAGTTAGATTCTATGGTTTGGGCTAGATGAAACGAATCCTATAGCAATATGCGTGGAAACCTTAGGAAATATTGTAGTTGTGTGCGCAGGGTAGGAAGTGATTATATGAGACAGATATAGATATGAATGAATGAATTGTTGAGAATATATAAGTTATATTGAATTTTTTGCTTTTTACTTACTGTTTATGAATGATTATGTTGAACAAGGGTTTTGTTCTGTAACTGAATAGTGCGGTTCGTTTTATGGTTATTTAATGTGTTTAATGCATGAATAAGTAATATCTCGCAGTCTTTGAGTAAGTTCAACAGGTGTGTTGAACAATATTGGTAATAGTGATAGATCTCACTTGCGGAGCTCTAATAAGAAGTTAAAGCCATAAATCCATATTCCAGTGTCCCTCTAGATGCAGAAACTTGGTTCTAGCATCCCCCTATATTGCCTTGGGTGAGACTTTGGTCTACGCAATCAGATCGTTGCTAAAAGGGTCGGTAATAGTGGATTTTGTTGGACTACGTAGTCACTTTGAACCTAGTTCTAGGCCCCATCAAGCCAATTTTTTTTTTCTGTTGTCGGGATCGAGATCTGACTGATCTGACTGAGGGATAGCTAGATGTGGCATCCATGTAAGAAAGAGATCAAAGATGTGATAGATATGAAGGAACATGAGTTTGTTGCACAAGAAAGAAGAAATTCACATATCTCTACTGAACACTGGCTACAAAATAATATCTATACATATCAGTACGATATTTTCTTTGTATCATTATATAGCAAATTGCATGAGTGGATCTCAAGGCTAGCTATGCAAACAAGGTATTCTAATAATGGACCTACTGTGAGGACCCCAGATTTGATTGAGAAGATGAAAAAGACCGATAATGAGATCGTGAGATATGTTGATTACTGGATTGATAGTATCCTTGGAGGATACATTACTGAGTTCGTGATTGAGACATTTGTTTCTTATATTGAAGCACAGCGTAACTTTTTCAAATGCCTACGAGGTAAGTACCTGAATTCACTGAAGTTCTGGATTAAAATGCTATTCTGTGAAAAGGGAATATTGTAATTGCACTCAGATTGATGGTTGAAGAAAAATAATTTGGTGCTACTTGAAGTGGTAGGAAATTCAGAACAGGTTGGGGTACGTACATTGAAATTCAATATAGACCATTGTTTTAATCTGAGAAAGGAGAAAGCAACCTGGCTACTCCGTGAAGTCTTTCATTGAGATCTGAAAGTTAGAAAAGTGAGGAGGAAATTCACCAACCTTCCACTCCATCATCACTCCATCCTGTTCTATCCCTCCCCTCCACCTCCCCCATTCACGATGGCCCAACCCCTAAAGATGCCTGTGTTCAAGGGGACAGATGACCTTGAACAGTTCTAGTTTGTAGTAGAAGTGATATGGAGTTCGCAGACTGTTACAAATGAAGATATGAAAAAAGCGCAGTTGGTTACTACACTACAATATTGAGCATTGTCCTAGTACATGAAGTTTGTTACAACGAATTCAAATGCTTCATTGGCTGAAACAAAGACCGCGTTGAATGCTAAATTCAAGAAACTGAACTCGTAATCCCATTGTATCACTAAAATCAAAGTGATTAAGCAGCTGAATACTGAAACTATGTGGGAGGTGGATCAAATATTTAAGACATTGTTGAGTTAGATTAGCTTTAAGGTCCTATACAAACAACATAAAGAGTGGTTTATTGTTGCATTGTTGCCACATCTTAGATTTCCATTGTCACAACAAAAGATTGCAACTCAGTCTGAAGCATTGGAGATTGCAATGAATTTGGAGGCTTTGCAAATAGTTGATTCAAGCATAGGGGTGCAAAAAAATAGACTCATTTGGAATTTTTTCACATGGAGCTCTAGGATCTAAAGAAGGGAAAGGAGGTTCGCCCATAAATCTGGTGTATCAAGTGCAAGGTTGAGGGTCACTACAAGGAGAAGTTTCTTGTTTTTAGAGACTATGTGGGCGTTGGGATGTTGAATCTATTAAAACTTGGATCGAGCAAAGGCCCAAGTGCAGGGCATAATATATGGTGTAGTATATGCGAAGTTGCATGCGAACATTCACCGATTTTTGTCACTTATCACCAAATTTGGTCAAATCGTCAAAGCATTTGTTCTATGACTTTTACATTTTGGTTGGGCATGATGGAAACATTGTAGGAGCTACAATCTAATGTTGCAGAATAGGTCAATCGCATATCGAATACGAGTAGAAGGTTGCGAAGCTATGGGTTCACCAACTGCGCGAGGAGGTTTTCAAGGCCGAGGGCACGGTCGAGGAGGAAGTGTTAGTCGAGGGTGAGAATATATTGTTTGTTACAACTGTGGACAACCTGGACACTTTTCTTGAGATTTCCAAAATGCTACTGTTGTGTCCTGTAAGTATTTTTAGGAATTTGGTCATGAAATAGATGATTGTCCCATTTTGTTAGCTAAAATGCAGGAGAAACGCAACCAACAACTAGCGTAGAACATACAGATGATGAAGGCTGAACCGCGCCAAGGAGATCCAAGTGTTAACATAGTCACACGTAGTGGGATAAATACTGGAGGAAACCACGCAGACGGGAAGAGGTTTGTGCTGAAGACATGGGTAAGGAAGGCTGAAGATAAGATTGTTGGGTTTGATTTACAACGCGAAAAGGATACATTCGTCGAAGCGAAAAAATTGTTTATGAATCCTAAGGCTGTGACATCGACTGTATAGAGGCAGTTGTTCCCGGTAGAAAATAAGCTTGAATATAATATTGAAGTGAAGGAAGTCGATCCGTTGATCCTAACATCTTTCCTACAGACATGCATGAAATTGTTAAGGGAAGAAAGGGTTGTAAAAGGATTACAGGAGTTGATTGATAACTGCCCTGGCAAGGAAAAGTTGTAGCTGGAGAGACACATAGTCAATAAAGTGTACAAATAAGAAGATAATTGGCTGAGATATGTGATTAACTGTGAAAATCAGAGACTATGAGATGGATCAAGCCATTGTGGATCTAGGATCATATGCCAATGTTATGCCAAAACATACATGGGAGAGGATGGGATAGTCAAAGTTGCAATGGTCGCCTATTAAGTTGAGGATGGAAAATCATCTAAAGATCATTCCTATGGGGTGCTTACAGGGAATCATCGTAGATATTGATGGTATAATTGTGTTGGTCGGCTTTGAGGTTATCAAGATTGTTGATGATAGCAATCATTACCACGTGTTGTTAGGATTTGATTAGGCATATGATATGGATGCTATAATAAACCTGAAGAATAGGCAAATGGTGTTTGAGAAGGATGGTACCTGAGTTTTTGCGCCATTAGATGCTTCTGAAGGTGTGTGCTATATAGAGGCTATCTAGCATGGGTATGATGATGCCACGATTGATCGTATTTATCATCTTACTGCACAATATGAATACTAGATTAATCCCACCATAGATGGAAGAATATGTTTAGAGTGTGATAGTCCGTGCATGTCTAATTTTGATGAAGATTTGGAGCACTCGCATAATATATTGCGTGAAGTGACCAAAAATCGTTGTAATATGGTTACAAAATCTCTATGTTGTGTCAAGTCATAAGTACGTGACTTTCCCTCTTATGATGGAATAGGGAATGTTGTCTTGTTCTTGGAGGAATTTGAGCGAAAAGTGTCAGAGGAACAAAAGTATGAGGCTTTGGACTTCACCTTAAGGTACACTCCAGCCCAATGGTGGGGCGTGCACAAAGAAGGCTTAGGAGGTTGGCCAGAATTCTGAAAAATTGATATAGTTAAGGTTTGGTCAGGTTGACACAAGAAATGCAGAGAAGTACGATGGCCAGAAGGATCTTAGCAAGCATTTAGCTTGTTGGACCGTAGCTTGGGGAGAAGAACCTCAACTATAATGGGTGTGCATGTTCTTTCATTCTTTGGAGACGATACCTTAGCAAAGGTATCTTGAAACAGAACTATGACATGGAACGACAGATTGGGATGAGATGGTAGCAAGGTTCTTATTGACATATAGCTTCACAGATGGATGGGAACGCATTACTGAGGCTTTTCAAGAAGTAACAACAAAATACTTTTGCATTACTAAGGAACCAAGGACCCTAATATAGCCAGACTAGGCTACGATGTGGGAAAATACTCGCAAAGATAGCCAGCACTTTGTTGGGAGGGATATGGTTCCCAATATTGTGTTGGGGGAGGGTATCTACTGATATCATTAGGACCAGACACAGACTGCTTGTGTTGGGGGATGGCTCCAGTGCAGTAGGGGTACTATGTAGCAGACAAAATCCAGGTGTAGTTAGAGGTTACTGCGCCAAGGGCAGCAGGACTTGGCTGAAGGTTTGAATCTTTAGAAGTTCATCCAAAATATGACCGTTAAAATAGTTAGAGTTGATTGGACAACGACGTGGCCATTAAGAGGAGCAAGATGAATGCAATTAATGGGCATATCTGAGCAGATCTACTGCCAAATTAGAATTTATGGAGAGTATCTAGTGGTAATGATGTGATTTGAATTCAAAACATGCTATAAATAAAGGAGCCTACTCCCCATTCGAACACTTTTCTCGCTAAGTGTTAGAAAAATGAATTATTTTCTATAAGAGAGTCGAGCTAGCTAATACATAACTTAGAAGAGTTTCGAAGAAATCAAGTGATAATTTCTCCAGAGAGGCTTAGGGTTCATCATGAAAGCTACACCACCTATGACGGTCACAAGGTCGAGGTGTCATAGTGAAAAAATAGCTGCAGGCATGGCTCTATCTGCAAAACCTAAGAAACTAGCATTATGGTCCTCACACTGGAAGAAACCCTCAAAGGAATAGCAAGCTAGGGCAGCCTAGGAGTGACGAAAGGAAATAGTCGTAGAAGTCAACTCTGAACATTATGAGGAGGCGGAGGAAGTCCCTAAGGAAATTGACGCTGAAGAGGTTGAGCCTCTCTCCAGGCTACCTCCCTATATTCCACCCTAAAAGCTAGTGAAAGACCCCAACGCAGTGAAGTACAACGTGTTCACTCTGCTAATTCTGGATGAAGTGGTAGTTGAAGGTGATTTATTGGCTAAGGTGCCCCAATTGAGAATGGAGGACTGGGATTTCAATGATAGAAGCAAGTACCCACATTTTGAACCTAGTTAGTACCTGCGCCAACAGTCCTTTTCAGGCAAACTCACACGATTAGAGCCATTGAAATGGATAAAAGGTATCCAACAGGCAGGGATACTGAACTTGCTATACATACCACACTTCGGGTGAAGTACCATGTAATATTCCTACTTAGCCCAAGAGAAGAGGAATATACAATTCTGTTTCATTCTCTGTTGATTGAATAAATGAATAAAGGAGGACATGTAAAACTCCTGAAAATAATGAATAAATCAATGCCCATGTGAACAAAGAAAAATCTGGGCCATGTAAAATAGACACTTGCAGGTGTGAATGGGTTTGGACTATGAGACTGGATCAACCTTGACCAAATCTACAGCGCAGTCTAGATGCAATGTACCTCATGGATGCACAGTGCAGTTCTAGATGGAGGCTCCAATGTGAAAGGAGCTAACTCATTGAAGTGGTTTAGGGTTTGACAAGGCTTTTATCTTATAAAAGGAAGAGGAGAGCAGCATGAGAGGGTTGTTAATGATGATAATTTTCTGAAGATATTTTCTGGTTAAACATATATCATTCTCTAGCTGTTTAGCTGAGAATAATGTTGTTTAGCATTGGGTATTCCTGAGCGGGAATCCCACCTCCTTCCTTGAGCATCTCTTGGAGGAGCCTTGTTTGTCTTGTCCACTATCTGGCATTTGGCCAAGCTTCATCTTGCACCTACAACGCTGATCCTATTGAGGATTGGGTTTTCCTTATGAGCTGCAGCAAGTGGAGGATAGATCTTTTCATATCTATGCATCTCTAGCACCCCTTTTCACTGGAAGACTACTCTATCCCTTTGACAAGAGTGTTATAGACCCTTGGAGCTTCAAATCCATATCTTGGCATCAGGCCAAAGTATACTCAGAGCCTACAGCGCAATCCCTCTTCCAGTACTGCGTGATTTGCAAGAGCAGAGTTGCAGGGAGTTTTGGCATCATCTTGGAGGAGAGATATCTAGTGATTGGATCCTTCCTTTCACTGTGGTGATCCATGGATTGGCCATACAATCCATGTTAGATCAGATCTGATCTGATGTACATCATATGCTTCAAAATTTTCTAAATACTACTGCAGATCTGCAACTTATATCTCAGATCTACTCACTGTTATTCATGTATCGCTGAAATCCCCAAGGGGAGTGTATAAAGGAGCCTTTCTTGTATACAGATCTAAAATAGATCCATCATTTTGTATACAGATCTGCTCTAGATCTGAGTTTTACTCTACTGCTGCTTCATCCAATGAAAATAACGATGTCAAGCTTATTCAAACATTTCTTTTGGTTATAGCACCTCATTTATGAGGGAATCTTCTTGTATATTCTTTTCCTTTCTGTTATACACTGTATAAGATGCATTGTAAATCTATTTTGCTGATTTATAGCTGAAATATGAGCCTCCATATTGATCTCCTACAAATATTGGGCTGAACTGCGTTATTTTCCAACAGTGTTGCTTTTGTATTGCTGCAGTCCCTTCCTTGGGCATTTTCTAGCTACACTAGGTGTGGGGAGATCTGTTTAACCCACCTAGAAGGACTTTTTTGTGAATCCCTCTTGGATTAAAGTCTTATATTGTCATATATAAAGGATCCAAGTGCTGGTTTCCAATCTTGTAGCATACATTCCTGAAAAATGTGTTTTCCAGGCATGCCTTGCTAGCAGTTCCCATTTTGGGATATTACAGTGGTATCAGAGCATGATATTTGGCTCAGCCCGTGAGTTCCATCTATCAGAAGAAGAAAGATCCGAATGATGGAGAGGTTGAGTTTACTCTCATCACTTTTCAGATCCAGAAAGAACCTCTCCCAGGAGGTTAATCTGATGAAGGAGAAGAGATGCCAAGAAACTCCTAGAGGGTTTCAAGAAGAGGAAGGGCCATGCACTTCCTGTTCTCACAAAGAAGAAGACCAACAACATAGAAGACACTTAGAACATCATATTCTAAGTGAATACCTTGTTGAGTACAAGACTCAACCTAGATCCTTCCCACAGTTCATTCAACTAGAGGAAGAAAGGAGGCCTTGCAGCACAAGAAGAATGAAGGGAAATAGGTTTCTATTGTCTACTTCCGATGGATCATCTTTAGCAAGGACTTGGACAAGAAGACTAAGTGAATTATTCCTACTACATCTAGTGGTAGAGAAAGAAGCAGTGGATATTGCAGCACTGCACCTGGAGGGTGAAACAAGCAATTGGTGGTTCATCCATGTGAGGCATGCAAAATTATCTTCTTTTGTAGATTTCACTCAAAGGGTGATCAAGAGATTTGATAAAGAGAAATCTTAGGAAGAGAATTCCTCACCATCTCTTGAGGATACTTGTATTAGCACGGTCACAACCTTAGAGGAGCAACCTTCAACATCAGCAGTTGAGGGAGCCAACATAGTCAAAGAAGCAACTCTTGTAGCCATACAAGGTGTTCCCAAAGCCCATCAACGTATGATTGAATTTCCACTTTCTAATATTGCAACAAATCCTTTAGAGGATTTTGGAAACCTACTATTGCATGACCCAGAATCATCACTTACTATTAATCTAGAGCAACAGAGTTTCACTGTGTTGTCCAAGAGCAGCAGTGAAGAAAGGAGGACCCATTCCTCATGGGAGCAATCATATGTTAGCTTCTTTCAGGAAGCAATGAAGGAAGAAAGGACAAGGGGTAGACATCTTGAGATGAGAAAAATTTTCTCCTCTCTAGATGACACTTTCTCAATGAGAATGACACAACTCAAAGAGAGACTTCTACTTCCAGTAGATCCAAGACCCCACTGGTTTTGGAAGGCAATGCATGAGGAGGAGGTCTCATCAAGAGATCCCATGGGAGGTGCACTTCAACATTCCATGAAGTGAAAAGTTCTTCAAAGATCTGAGAAGGTTGGTGTCCTACAATGGGAGGATACCAAGTATTTGCAGAATGAGATCCATGATCCACAAGTGATTGAGTGGATGTGGATTATGAGCAAGAAGCTGGAAATCTACTTGAAAATCTATGATACTGGGCAGTAAGAGGCTTGGCTGCGTTGGCTACTCTTGAAAGAGTTTGGCCATTATCTTCTTTCTAAGGGTATGTGGGGGAAATATGTGTGGCATGATGCTTGCATCATTGGGTAGCAAGGATTATGGACACATTGTGTTTCTTCATATCAATCACCATGTTTTCACCACATGATTTATATGATGGAGGTACAGGGAGGTAGCAAAATATTTTGTTGCTTTGGATGTTCTTGGGAGAGCAAGAGCTGATTTTCTCTCACAATTTGCATGATGTTGCAGGAGTAGGAGATGGCACTATCATGGTGCAAGGAGGTTACTCCTTAGCCTTGGATGATCTGGAAGTACTTCCATTTTGGAAGGAGCTTCTTGTTTGTAGCAACATTATGGAAGATATCTTTGACAATGAACATTTCAAATAATGGAGCTATCTATTGGCAGGAGCCTATTTTCATAGGCCAACAGTGCTGTCACTTTGGATCATGGACTTATGGATGGAGTGTCCCCAGGATCATTCCACTCTTAATGCACTTGATGGACAAGGAGGAGGTGAGAAAGATGGAGTAATGGGTGGAGACATCTATTACTGTGATGTATTCTTCTTGGCTTGGATTTCCAAGTACATGAGGAAGGATCTTCATGCAGCACATGATTCATCTCTCTTCATTAGAGTATGTCATACCACTATGGAGAGTTTTTTCATGGATCCTATCATTATCTTACTTTTAGTACATGGTAAGGATCTTGTTTTTACATTTAGTGATCTGAATACTCTTACCATTTCTATGCAGTGCATTGCTC
Source organism: Pinus albicaulis (assembly GCA_034641835.2). Lineage (NCBI taxonomy): Eukaryota > Viridiplantae > Streptophyta > Pinopsida > Pinales > Pinaceae > Pinus > Pinus albicaulis. Next base: position 390,774,299 of record CM076577.1, read on the forward strand.
CACAAGAGGGAAAGCTTTTCATTGAGCTCCATGATAAAAAATGGGCCAGAATATATGATGGAGACAACCATCTCTTATGTGGCCATGGGCAAGTTTTATATTACTTCATGTATGTTCATTTGATGTACACAACCATTTACCAATCATTAGTAGATGAAATAACATACATAATCAGCCATGTATCAAGAAACCACTTGCCATGTAATTTTCTGAAGCAACAGTTAGAAAAACTGCGTTGTAACCTCATGGGAAACTATTGGTATTGTCCTGCACCAAATGAAACCTTCAGCATTCCCTTCATCTTGATGCTAATCATGGTTCCAATTGCTGTTGTTTTCCTTACTATTATGGGGAGCATGATTGGAGAGGAAACACATTGGTTGGATGTGTTCTTTTGGGAAGAGGATTCCCACATTTTCTGCATTGCATGTTCTAATGGGAACATGAGAGGAGTTATGGCCACCACAGCCAAACACTTGTTTCTTTATGAGGTGGGCCATGAGTTTGATGAGATTCCATATGGAGATGATTTCCTATCCATCACATATGGAATGGTTTGGGCCAACTTGATTCACAACATTGAAGAGGAGATCTTTTGAGATCTAGTCTTCATTTGCCACTTGAGGGAAATATTATTGCAGCCCAAGATCAACACTCATCTACACTTGTCATAAGTGGAGAGGAGAACAGTGTGTGGTAGGCTCCTATGTCTACCATGTTCATATTTTCATCCCACCTACATTGCATGAACTCAAGGTGGAGGAGAATTTTCTGATGTTTCCATGTTGGGAGGTGACTCATTTTGTATGGATGATTGCTTGGGGATGGATGATCCACTTGGGAAAGATGTTTTCCCAATACATTTCAATCTCCATGCCTTGGGAGGCAACTCTTCAGTTTTATCCTTGCAGTTGCTTGAGGACAAGCAACATTTGGGAGGGGAGAACTGTAATATTCCTACTTAGCCCAAGCTAAGAGGAATATACAATTATGTTTCATTTTCTGTTGATTGAATAAATGAATAAAGGAGGACATGTAAAACTCATAAAAATAATGAATAAATCAATGCCCATGTGAACAAAGACAAATCTGGGCCATGTAAAATAGACACTTGCAGGTGTGAATGGGTTTGGACTATGAGACTGGGTCAACCTTGACCAAATATACAATGCAGTCTAGATGCAATGTACCTCATTGATGCACAACACAGTTCTAGATGGAGGCTCCACATGTGAAAGGAGCTAACTCATTGAAGTGGTTTAGGGTTTGACAAGGCTATTATCTTTTAAAAGGAAGAGGAGAGCAGAATGAGAGGGTTGTTGATGATGATCATTTTCTGAATATATTTTCTAGTTAGACATATATAATTCTCTGGCTGTTTGTTGAAAATGCAGCAAGATGATGGAGCTTAGTGAAATGAAGTCGCCTTCACTAAGTGGGCCCGCAGGCAAATTATGGCGCAAAATCTATTTTTAGACTATGTCTATTTTTAGACATATGGAGCATGGTTCGGGGATTCCGGTTTGAGATTCTTGGAGCATTGGTCATGTTGGTAAAAATAGATGGGACTCTATTTTTGTGACCTATAGGTCGAAGAGGTCGAAGTCTATTTTTAGACTGCCTCTCCTAAAAATAGGGAAGTCAAATATTATTTACCCTTAATAATATTTATACTATAAACTTCAGTTTACTCTCTTGGAGCACTTCAGTTCGAGCCTAGGAAGTGGCTCATGCATCTGACAGAGGAATTACGCTATTCCCAAGGGTTTGATGGCATCATGCATGGTTGACTTCAGTTAGGACTTCAGTGGCAGAAGTTTGGTGGAGTTAATGAGACAGCTAGTGGAGTTGTGTTCTGTTTATTTTAGTTGAACTAGTTGAGATTAGTTTAACTAGCTAACCAATTAGTTATGAGTGGAGTGAATTAAATATTATTTAATTCATTAATTAGTAACTCATTATTCAACTCAAGAACACATCAGTTCACTACAGTGCATGATCAGTTCGGTGGAGACCAGTGAAAGAGGTAGATGAAAGGGTGGAGCTAGCTATCAGTTGTGACTATACTGTTGCTATTTGCAACACACAGATAGGTGGAGTAAGCCCATGAGGATTGCGCAGTTCAAGTTGGTGGTTTATCTATATAAAGAGGCCATCCCATAGCATTGAAACATGCAATAGAGGCAAGGAAATTGGTGGTGAGTTTTGAACCAGTAACCTGTTCAAAACTGAGCTAGATTGTGGGTAACTGTATGAGAAAGTACTGAGTACTTGTGAGGAGTATTGTACTGAGTTTGTTACTTGATTTCTCCATTATAATATACACAATAGCTGCGGGGTTTTCATCTATAAGCTTTCCCCATACATACCGTGTTAATGTGTATGATGATTTGATGTGTTATCGCTTGATTTTATTTCCGCATGTGTGATGATCTGAGTTGATCTGAGTGGAAGAGATTATGTGTTGCATATAAATTCGAATTGTATGTGATCAGGATAGTCTCGGTGGATAATTAATCATTATTCAGTAAATTTCTACATGGTATCGGAGCTATTGAAGTTCAGATTGATCATCACAGTGATTACAAACTTATTTCGGTAGACAGAGTCTGCATGCGGGCCAGGTAGCCTCCGGATTCATCTTTCTTCGGAAAGTGAAAGGTCTGGTAAATGCCCGTTGCAGTCAATCTCTGTGCTAGAAATAATTTGTTCTCACAGATCTAGAGCAGCTGAGCTTTGAGGTGGAATTCAAAATTTTGCAGCAGTTTTGTTTTCTTGGTGCCAGTGTTGAAAATGTCTTTCAACGGTTTGCGACTCGAATATGCTCTTGAAGGCAGTTCGAATTATGTTGCATGGAAGGATCACATGGAGGCAGTATTAGAAGAAAATGGTCTCAAGGAGTTCGTAGATACGGATGTCCAAAAGCCCACTGATCCTGCTGAAGTCGATGCATGGCAAAAGAAGATGGCGAAGTGTCGAAGGATCCTATTGGAGGGCGTCAAGGATCATATTGTATCCAGCCTGCATGGAAAGGCTACTCCATATTTAATGTGGAAAGCTTTGACGGATCTATTCCAGAGTAAGAGCGACCAAAGGAAGCTGGTGCTCAAAGATAAGCTCAGGAACATCAAAATGGAGAAAGGCGACAGTATCGCCAAATACCTCACGAAGTTCACTCAATGCAGAGATGAGCTGGGAAGTGTGGGGGTGACTGTCGAAGACGAGGACATGGTCGACCTGGCTCTCCTTGGTCTTCCGAAGGCTCGGCACTCATATCAAGATAGTGTCAATGGTCGGGAGAAGCTGCCGGGATGGGAGCGCCTTTGGGCGGATCTCATGCAGGAGGAGATAAGGAGGACTACTTGAGATGGATCTTCATCAAAGGGAGCTGATGAAGAAAACTGCGCTTTGGTGTCCAAAGCAAAGAAGGGGAAGGGAAAGAAAACTTCTCAGTCTGGTGCAAAGGGCAAGAAGCAGGATATGGCGAAAGTGAAGTGTTTTCACCGCCATGATCACGGACATTATGCTACCAATTGTCCAAAGAAGAAGAAGAACAAGCAAGCGGGAAGATCTGCAGATGGAGAAGCTTTGGCTTCACAGTTCGAGCTTGAATTTTCACCGATCGCATGCTTGGTCTTGGCAATGGAGCTTAATTTTGGATACCGGCAGGAAGTATTAGCTCTCAAGATCGGGAGTTGTTCTCGATCTCTGAGGACCAAGATTTAAAATATCGAGATGTACACACAGAGCAGGTATGACTGTATCGTACTCATATCTCGTAGGGAGTCTGCAAACCCTTTGTACTGGCGACACAAGTGCATGTACCGATTGAAGAAGAACTCTGATTTCAAAGAGTTTATGTTGGAGGATATGGTATGATGTGGTTCTACCATAAGCGTTTCCCCGCAATGTATTCACTGGAGAGACCCGGAAGATAGGGGTCTGGACCAAGAACCTTATCGGGCCAGGTGTGAGTTGGTCGCGTGTCTATGGCATGCAAAGCGGGAGAAGTGGTGAGCCGGGATGATGAGGGCGAACTGTGGCACAGGAGATTGGGCCACCTTCACCATGGAGTTTTGAAGATTCTGCAGCAGATTTCTACTGGGCTTCCTAAGGGCACTCTTGCGCAGTCAGATCAGTGCAAGGGGTGTACTTTAGGGAAGTATGTGAAAGCCACTTTTCACGAGAAGGATAGTCGCGCCACGACGATCCTTGAGAGAGTTCACACAGACGTGTGTGGTCCTTTCTCTGTTGCTTCGACAGCAAAGCACAGGTATTATGTGATCTTTGTCGATGATTTCTCTCGAAAGTGCTGGATCTTCTTCATGCAGAAGAAGAGCGATACATTCGCGAAGTTCTGTGAGTTTAAAGCACTGGTCGAGAAGGAGTCGAGGAAGAAGGTGATTGCTCTAAGGAGTGATAACGGTGGTGAATTCATCTCAGCTGAATTCAAGGAGTTATGCAGCGCAGAAGGGATTCGGAGAGAGCTCATCGCACCCCATAACCCACAGCAGAACGGGGTGGCTGAGCGGAAGAACAAAACGATCGTGGGTGCTGCACGGGCGATGTTGCATGATCAGGGCCTACCCCTTCACTTGTGGGATGAGGCATGCAATACAGCAGTGTATGTGCAGAACCGTTGTCCTCACAAGGTTCTTGGCATGAGTACACTGGAGGAGGCTTATTATGGCAAGAGGCCTGATATTTCCCATTTGCGGATTTTTGGTTCTCCTGTCTACATGCATGTGACGAAGGATGCGAGAAGGAAGCTGGATCTGACCGCAGAGGTTGGAATATTTGTGGGGTACACTGATACACCTCACAACTATCGGGTGTATTTTTCAGACAGTCGCAAGACTGTTGTGCGACGGGATATAAAATTTCAGGAGGAGAAAGCCATGCAGTGTTCGCTTGAGAGGGAGCTACACTTGCATGCAGATGAGGAGCTGTTAGTTCCTAAGGAGGAGCTTCCGGATGTGGATCAGCCACAAGAGGAGGTTCAGGAGGTGGAAGAAACCACCCAGGCAGCGCCAACCATCAGAGGGCGCATGCGCACTACAGAAGCTGAGCGACTGGCTCGGGATGCAGAGAAGGTTGTAGGACCACCTACAGTACAGCGCAGACAGAGACAGTCACCGGATCGGTACACTGGATACATGGCTCTTATGAGTCAATGTGTTGTGACAGAGCCATCCTCTTTTGAGGAAGCTGTGGAGGAACCCGCATGGGTTGATGCCATGATCGAAGAATATGATTCGATCATCAGGAACAGTGCATGGGAGATTGTCCCAAGACCGGTTGAGAAATCAGTTGTAGGTTCGCGATGGATCTACAAGGTGAAGCAGGCGGCTGACGGGAGTGTGGAGAAGTACAAGGCGAGATTTGTCGCCCGTGGCTTCTCACAGATCGAGGGGATTGACTATGAGGAGACTTTTGCACCTGTCGCAAGGTACTCTTCCATACGAACGATCCTTTCTCTCTCAGCGCAGATGGGGTGGCACATTCATCAGATGGATGTGAAGACTGCGTTCCTCAATGGAGTTATTGAGGAAGAGGTGTACATAGAGCAGCCTGAAGGTTTTGAAATCTTCAGCAGTGAGTCGCATGTGTGCCGACTCAAGAGAGCACTGTATGGGCTGAAGCAAGCACCTCGTGCTTGGTACACTCGGATAGACAGCTACTTCACCGGCCTTGGATTCTCCAAGAGTGAGGCGGATCCAAACCTGTACCAGATTGTGGTGGAGGGGAAGCTGTTGATCATCGTACTGTATGTAGATGATCTGATTTTGACTGGCGATGAGCAGTTGATACTTTCATGCAAGGAGGATCTTGCACGAGTGTTTGAGATGAAGGACTTGGGCATCCTTCATTATTTCCTGGGATTGGAGATTTGGCAGCGCAGCGGAGGACTGTTTGTTTCTCAGGGCAAGTATGCTCGGGAGATTCTGGAGAGGTTCAACATGCAGGGCTGCAAGCCTGTTGACACTCCTCTTCCTGGTGGCTGGAGGAAGGAGGATGCTACTTCAGTGGAGGTAGTGGATGCCACTGTCTATCGACAGTTGGTGGGGTCGCTTATGTATCTGGTCAATACACGACCCGATATATGCTATGCAGTTAACCAGCTTTCGCAAGCTATGGTTAAGCCTACCAAGCTCTTTTGGAAGGCAGGAAAGCATGTATTGCACTATATTAGAGGCACATCGGGATATGGTCTATGGTACAGACAGGAGGATGGAGCGAAGCTTTCTGGCTTCACTGATGCAGATTGGGCAGGGAGTCCAACGGACCGGAAGAGCACATCTGGAGGAGTTTTCAGCATTGGGTCGACAGCAGTTTCCTGGTACAGCAGGAAGCAGAGATCCGTGGCACTCAGTTCAGCAGAGGTCGAGTACATGGCAGCTAGCTTAGCTGCATGCGAGGCTATTTGGATGAGGAAGATCCTCGCAGGTTTGTTCAGGTTGCATTTGGAGCCTACAGTGATCTACTGTGATAACCAGAGTTGCATTTAACTCTCGGCTAATCCAGTATTTCATGATAGGTCCAAACACATCGACATCAGGTACCATCATATCAGAGATTGTGTTCAGCGGAGAATCATGATGCTTTCATATGTTCCCACGGAGGATCAGGATGCCAACATCCCGACGAAGGCGCTCACCAGGAGCAAGTTCGAATTCCACAGAGGCAGGATAGGGGTTGCAGATAATCCATATCTTGCTGAGAGGGAGTGTTGAAAATGCAGCAAGATGATGGAGCTTAGTGAAATGAAGTCGCCTTCACTAAGTGGGCCCGTAGGCAAATTCTAGCGCAAAATCTATTTTTAGACTATGTCTATTTTTAGACATATGGAGCATGGTTCGGGGATTCCAGTTTGAGATTCTTGAAGTATGTGTCATGTTGGTAAAAATAGATGAGACTCTATTTTTGAGGTCAAAGAGGTCGAAGTCTATTTTTAGACTGCCTCTCCTTAAAACAGGGAAGTCAAATATTATTTACCCTTAATAATATTTAGATTATAAACAACAGTTTACTCTCTTGGAGCACTTCAGTTCGAGCTACAGAAGTGGCTCATGCATCTGACAGAGGAATCACGTGGTTCCCAAGGGTTTGATGGCATCATGCATGGTTGACTTCGGTTGGACTTCAGTGGCAGAAGTTTGGAGGAGTTAATGAGACAGATAGTGGAGTTGTGTTCTGTTTATTTTAGTTGAACTGATTGAGATTAGTTTAACTAGCTAATCAATTAGTTATGAGGGGAGTGAATTAAATATTATTTAATTCATTAATTAGTAACTCATTATTCAACTCAAGAACACATCAGTTCACTACAGTGTATGATCAGTTCAGTGGAGACCAGTGAAAGAGGTAGATGAAAGGGTGGAGTTAGCTATCAGTTGTGACTATACTGTTGCTATTTGCAACACACAGATAGGTGGAGTAAGCCCAAGAGGATTGCGCAGTTCAGGCTGGTGGTTTATCTATATAAAGAGGCCATCCCATAGCATTTGAAACACTAATAGAGGCAAGTATCATAAAGTAGCCTTGAACCAAGAATCTACTCAAAACCAAGCTAGTTTGTGGGTAACTTCATGAGATAGTACTGAGTACTTGTGAGGAGTATTGTACCGAGTTTGTTACATGTTTTCTCCATTATAATATACACATATAGCTGCGGGGTTTTCAGCTATAAGCTTTCCCCATACATACTGTGTTAATGTGTATGATGATTTGATGTTCTATCGCTTGTTTTATTTCCGCATGTGTGATGATCTGAGTGGAAGAGATTATGTGTTGTGTATGAATTTCAAATAGTATGTGACCAGGATAGTCTCGGTGGATAATTAATCATTATTCAACAAATTTCTACACTGTTTAGCTGAGAAAAATGTTGTTTAGCATTGGGTGTTCCTGAGTGGGAATCCCACCTCCTTCCTAGAGCAGCTCTTGGAGGAGCCTTGTTTGTCTTGTCCACTATCTGTCATTTGGCCAAGCTTCATCTTGCACCTACAACGTTGATCTTGTTGAGGATTAGGTTGTCCTTGTGAGCTGTAGCAAGTGGAGGATAGATCTCTTCATATCTATGCATTTCTAGCACCCCTTTTCAGTGGGAAAGTCTTATATCCCTTTGACAAGAGTGTTCTAGACCTTTGGAGCTTCAGATCCATATCCTGGCATTAGGCCAAAGCATACTCAGAACCTACAACACATTCCCTTTTGCAGTACTACGTTATTATCTAGAGCATAGTTGCAGGGAGTTTTGGCATCATCTTGGAGGAGAGATCTCTAGTGATTGGATTCTTCCTTTCATTGTGGTGATCCGTGGATTGGCCATCCAATCCATGTTAGTTCAGATCTAATCTATTGTACATCATATGCTTCAAAATTTCTTGAATACTACTGCAGATTTGCAACTTAGATCTTAGATCTACTCACTATTATTCATGTATTGTTGAAATAGAGGAGCCTTTCTTGCATACAGATCTGAAATAGATATATAATTTTGTATACCGATCTGCTCTAGATATTAGTTTTAATCTATTGTTGCTTCCGCCAATGAAAATAATGTTGTCAAAGCTTATTTAGACATTTCTTGTGGTTGTAGCACCTCATTTCTGAGGATTTCTTCTGTATAGTCTTCCATTTTCTCTTGTACATTGTATGCGCCTAATTATGAACCTGAGTTGCTGATGTATAAGGGAATAATGAACCATTATATCTATCTCCTGCAAATATTGGGCTAAACAACGTTATTTTCCAGTAGTGTTGTTTTTGTATTGATGTAGTCCCTTCTTTGGTCATTTTCTAGCTGCACTAGGTGTGGAGAGACCTGTTTAACCCACCTATAAGGATTTTTTTTTGAATCACTCTTGGATTCAGGTCTTAGATTGTAAAATATAAGAGATCTAAGTGTTGGTTTCCAATCCTGTAGCATACATTCCTAAAAAATGCGTTTTTCAGGCATGCCTTGCTAATAGTTCCCATTTTGGAATATTACATACCATTAATACTATTTGTGTGTGCCAATTGTTGGCCTTGGAACATGGTTGTTGTTTATGGCTGGGGAAGAATATCCCCATTACTGAGATCTTGATCAGTAGAATTATGGCCCTTCCTTGTCAAATATTGGACCCTGCAGAGGCTTTTGTCAAGAAAAAACAAGACAAGCAGTTGGAAAATAAGATAAAGAAGGAGTATGATCTAACTAAGGGGACCAGGGTTTATATCATTAACTGTATTTCTGAAAAAACTGTGCACTTCTCTATGCACATCATTTCTATAAAAATCACGAGGAAGAGTCGTGGAGAGGAGGCTTTCGCACCAGTTATTGCATTAGTTGCGGAGTGCACCAAAGGCATGGTATACAATTGGGCGAGCTATTTATGTCAAGAGTTCCTCGAATATTTCAGGGCCACAGTGCATGAATAAGGAAAGCAGCTCCACTACACGTGGCTCCTATTTTTTATTTCCTTGATGGAATGGAGGGAACCTAACAGGTCGCTGTTCAATGTTGCAGACCCTGATCTCTGTGAAGCTGCTCAATATTATTTTCTATGGAATTTGACAGAACCAATGAGGGTTATGTCTAATAATTTTTTCTGGTTCAGCATGGAAATGAGTTTAAGGACAGTGATCATCTAAAAGCCCCAATTGTCACTGAGCATTGTTGAGCAGTATCGAAAAATTGTGGAGTTCAAAGCTGACTTCCACCATAACCACATATAGATGAAGAAGGATCTTACGAGGGTCTGGTACAAGTTCCCATACTTGGTCGAAGAGGAATATGTAGAGGCCATCAATAGCTGATGGGTGGATGATTGGTTAACTTCGCTGCAGGAAGGCACAGAGAAAGCAGGAAAGAGTGGGGAAAATCATACTAAGCCAACAAGGCAAAAGGATACAAAGGTAGAGATTCTAGAGATTGGGGGAGATGACATTCTTGACGGATATTTGGGCACAGATCCATATGGCCCCTCCTCCCCATTTATCACTAAGAGAAGGCAGCCACAAAAGGGTGGCGTGTGCAAGAATGTCAAGTTCGACAGATCTGCTAGTCTAAAATAAATGGCTCTCACTTAAGGGGATATTTACGAGATTAGGGATGTTGTACGACAAGTCAACGAGGAATTTTGGAGAAACATCAAAGAACGGTACAAGAAATTACTTGAATATTTCCACAAAGGATTGCAGGATTTGCAAGTGCAAGCAAGTGTTGTCCCACCAAGCGGAGCAGCTGGACCAAGTACAGCTGCGCGGGAGTTGGTTTTGTCTGCAAATACCCACGTAGTGTCTATTCCTATAGGCACGCTAAATTTTGACATAGCTGAGAAGATGAAGCAGATGGCCTGATCGCATAACACTACATTGAATATTTTGTGATGCCTTTACAAGCCTTGCATGAGTTCCATTAGGGCAACGTCAAGGAGATGAAGATAAGAGAACAACGAGCTATGTTGTTTATTCAGGATGCACAACAGGGACGTAGGAGCATGGTTGCATAAAATTTTTTTATTATTCAAGAACACAAGGTTGAGGTAGCACAATGACAAAAGTTAGAAGAAGTGATCTCGAATGAGTGTAGTGAGCTACCAGAGCTCGAGATTCAAGTTGCAGCTGTGCCTGAGGAGAAAGTGGCCAAGCTAGCCACAGTTGTCAAAGAGTCAAAGGCCAAATTTGATGAGGTATGCCTTGATATGTAGATGAATATCTTCAATCTACAAATGAAATTGCAACAGACCACTCTGTCGGAGGTACGAGAACAACGCACAGCGGAGCTAAAGGCCACCATAGTGTAAATTGAGTCTCGCACACAGGAGTGTGTGAGCATATTTTGAGAAGCTTTGGATGTTTGGTCCTCAATGTAGGAGGACCCACAAGTGCATAATATTGAGACCAAGGTGCACGAGAAGCATGAGAAGTTGGATAAAATCAAGGTCACTGCAAAGACCTTGGCGCCAATTCATAGGATTACCAGTCTCCAACAAGGTCAAGTTTGGAAAGAACAGATTGAGGAGTTGCACCAGAAAGAGAAGTTGTTCATCGCCAAGATGAAGTTGTGGGAAGTTGAAGGTAGTCAGATTTCCCAAACTGTGGAGAAGAAGCTTAAAGATTTGTGCACAAATCAGAGGGGATTGCAACATAAATCAGCCAAGTCCATCACAGAACCGCTGCTTGGAGAAGTCCGAGATTTTTCAAAGTAGTGCACCGATTCAATTCGTCCATTGAAGGATGCCTTGAGTGGTATTAGAAAAAATCCTTGCAACTGCTTTATGGTTGTGGGGACTTTCCATTTCTTAATGGCTTTAATTTTGTTAGAGTCTACCGTAACACCCTCATGAGATACAATATGACCAAGATATTCCACCTCTTGTACTCCAAAGAAACATTTGGAGGTTTTTTCATATAATTTTTTCTCCTCCAATAGTTTTAGCACCCTGTGAACATGTTGAACATTATCCTTCTAAGGCTTGTTGTAGATTAGTATATCATCAAAAAATGCTAACACAAATTTTTGAAGGAAGGGTTTGAAAATGATATTCATCAACCCTTGAAATGTAGAAGGTGCATTGGTAAGGCTGAAAGGCATGACCAAAAATCCATAATGACCCTCATGAGATCGAAATGTTGTTTTTGGAATATCTTTAGTCTTCATTCTAATTGGATGATATCCCGAACAAAGATCCAACTTGGTAAAATAAATCGCTCCATGTAATTCATCCAATAATTCATCAATCACAGGAATGGGAAATTTATCTTTAATAGTGAGATTATTGATCTCCCTATAATCCAAAAACATGCGCCATGATCCATCCTTCTTGTGCACCAATACTACTGGAGTAGAGAAATAACTTTGGCTCGGTTGAATTATAGCAGCCTCTAACATTTCTGTAGTCATACGTTAAATTTCGATCTTTTGGACATAAGGATATCTGTAAGGCCTGATGTTTGGAGGAACAATTCCTGGAATCAAATGAATAGCATGATCATTATCACGAATAGGTGGGAGTCCTTTGGGAGTTTCAAACACCTTGGAATGATTTTCCAAAACTTTTTGGAGATCTGGAGAAATAGATGATTTTGATGTCAGAACTTCTAGTGAGAATAATTGTGAAATTACACCTCGTTTTTGTTTTTTAGAATATTTGTCATGACATTAGATCTTATTATCTTTCCCAAATTCCTCGCGATACCCCATAATTCAACTTCCTTTCCTTCCGAAAAAAAAAATTCAAGAAAAGTTCTTGAAAATTAAAAGCTACCGTCCCCAAAGATTGTAACTATTGTACTCCTACTACAACATTAGCACCTCCCATTGGAATGGGAGGCATTGGACTATTCAGTACATATTCCCCCATGGTTAGCTTGATATTATATAATTTTCTAGAGCAATTTATAGTTCCTCCATTTGCAACCATAACTTGACATTCTGGTGCTAGGTATAGGAATAAATTCAATTCCTTGGCTACCTTACAATGAATAAAATTATGGGTACTACTGGAGTCAATCAACACTATTACCTTTTTCTTCTTGATATGTCTTTCTATATTGAGAGTTTGAGGAGTGTTAATTCCTTCCAACGCATTACAATATATTTTCGGACTCATTTCTTCTTTCTCTAGGGTTGGTTCCTAGTGTATATCCTCTTCTTTTGAAGTTTCTTGTTCATTTTCTTCCTCCTCTTCACAATCTATGTAAAATAATTTCTTCTCAACACACTTATGACCTTTATTGTATTTTTTATCATAACTGTTGTTAGGTCCCTATATTACTAGTGTAGTCCCTTATTTTTGTTAGTGTAGCCCCCTTATGGTTATTGTTGTACCCTTGTAACCCCCATATTGTTATTATTGTGCCCTTACATTATTACTGTTAGGTCGGCTAGGATTATATTGTGACCCCATGGAATCCTATATATAGAAAGGAGGTTTTGGCATTTGTATCATCAAAGGATTGTTAATTTATGTAATGTAAAGGAGGTTTCCCCCTCGAACTGGCTTATTTCTAAGGTGTTGATCTCTCTTTATCTATTTTTGGAGATGGTTTCATAAGATTTGGTATCAGAGCTTTGGATTCTAGGGTTTCGTTGCTCCAAGCAGGACATCGTGGAATTTTCGCTATAACTTTGTTTATAAAAAGGTTCAGAAGCTGAAATTTTTGCCACGAGAAGGAAATGACAGCACATTATGAGGATACAAATAGCAACACCTTCTTTAGCCAATTGATAAATCTCAAACAAAAGGGTTCAATGGTGGAGCACATTGAGGACTTCCAAAAATTGAATATAAGGGTAGTCGATATTCCAGAGGAACACATGATTGATGTCTTCATAGGGACTTTAAAATATAACATCCAACATGAGGTTCGCCTTTGGAAACCTGATTCATTGGAGAAGGCATTCAGGTTGGTAAGAAAAATTGAATTTAAAATTATGGTGATAGGGAAGCCTACCACTCACATCTACAAAGATGGAAGTGTTACTACTCCTACAATTCCACAACCTACAAGGTTGACACCATAACAATTGAAAGAAAAAGGAGAAAAATGGATTTTCTATAGTTGTGACAGAAAATACGCTAAATGTCATAAGTGTGCTGAGAAGAAATTATTTTACTTATATTGTGAACAGGATGAAGAAAATGAACAAGAAACTTCAAAAGAAGAGGATATACACCAGGAACAAACCCTAGAGAAATAAGAAATGAATCTGACCATATCCTGTAATGCATTGGCAGGAATTACCACTCCTCAAAATTTCAATATAGAAGTAAATATCAAGAAGAAAAAGGTAATAGTGTTGATTGATTCGGGTAGTACCCATAATTTTATTCATTGTAAGGTAGCCAAGGAATGGAATTTCTTCCTAAACCTCAGCACCAGTGTCAAGTGATGGTTGAAAATGTAGGAACTATAAATTTCTCTAGAAAATGCCATCATATAAATATAACCATGGGGGAATATGTATTGAATAGTCCAATGCTTTCCATTCCAATGGGAGGTGTTGATGTTGTACTAGGAGTACAATGGTTACAATCTTTGGGGATGGTAGATTTTAATTTTCAAGAACTTTTCTTGAAAAAAAAATTGGAAGGAAAGGAATTTGAATTATAGGGTATCACAGGGAAGTCGGGAAAGATAATAATCTCTAATGTCATGACAAAGCTTCTGAAGAAAGAACAATGAGGCGTAATTGCACAATTATGCTCACTAGAAGTTCCAAAATCAAAATCATCTATTTCTCCAAATCTACAAAAATTCTTGGACAATCATTCCAAGGTGTTTGAAACTCCCAAAGGATTCCCACCTATTCATGATCATGATCATGTTATTCATTTGATTCTAGGAAGTGTTCCTCCAAAAATCGGGTGTTACAGATATCCTTATGTCCAAAAGAGCGAAATTGAACGTATGATTACAGAAATGTTAGAGGCTGGTATAATTCAACCTAGTCAAAGTTCTTTCTTTGCTCCAGTATTATTGGTGCACAATAAGGATGGATCATGGCGCATGTGTCCGGATTATAGGGAGCTCAATAAGCTCACTATTAAAGATAAATTTCCCATTCCTGTGATTGATGAATTATTGGATGAATTACATGGAGAAATTTATTTTACCAAGTTGGATCTTCATTTAGGATAAGATCAAATTAGAATGAAGACTGAAGATATTCTGAAAATAGTATTTCGAACTCATGAGGGTCATTATGAATTTTTGGTGATGCCTTTTGGCCTTATCAATGCGCCTTCTACATTTCAAGGGTTGATGAATTACATTTTCAAACCCTTCCTTACAATATTTGTGTTAGTATTTTTTGATGATATACTAATCTACAGTAGGTCTTGGAAGGATCATGTTCAACATGTTAACATGGTGCTCAAACTATTGGAGGAGAAACAATTATATGCAAAAATTCCAAAAAAAAAATTGAAGTACAAGAGGTGGAATATCTAGGTCATATTGTATCTCACGAGGGTGTTAAGGTAGACCCTAACAAAATTAAATCCATTAAGGAATGGAAAGTCCCCACAACCATAAAGAAGTTGCAAGGATTTCTCGGGTTAACAAGGTATTATCGCAAGTTTGTTAACAATTATGGGAGAATAGCAACACCTCTAACAACATTATTGAATAAAGATGCATTTTCATGGACTTCTGAAGCAACTAAGGCCTTTGAACTTCTAAAAGAGGTAATGTGCCTAGCACCAGTCTTAGCTATGCCAGACTTCACAAAAACCTTTACTGTGGAATGTGATTCCTTAGGAAATGGAATTGGTGTTGTTTTAATGCAAGAAGGAAGAAACATTGCTTTTGAAAGTCGTCCAATCAGAGGAAAGTATTTACATAAAGCTATTTATGAGAAGGAAATGTTGGAAATGCTACATGCACTAAAGAAATGGTGACCTTACCTAATGGGAAGGCACTTCAAGGTAAAAAATGATCATGATAGTCTTAAATACTTTTTGGAACAAAGGCTATCTTTAGAAGAGCAGCAAAAATGGGTCACAAATATGTTGGGTTATGACTTTGAAATCATCTACAAAAAAGGGAAGCTAAATGTTGTTGCGGATGCACTCCTAAGAAAGGATGAAGAGGTGGAAGCATTTCTTTGTGTGATTTTTGTTATCCAAATAAATTGGATAACTGAAGCAAGGGATGAATGGAAAAAGGACAAAGAATTTTGGACAGTCATTCAAAATTTGCAGCAAGATCCTAGTATCTATGATACATTTAGTTGGAAAAATGATTCCTTATGGTACAAAGATCACTTATATCTTTGTGATAATTCCCAACTAAAACAAAATATTCTTTTGGAATTGCACACTTCTCGCTTAGGAGGACACTTAGGAATTTTAAAAACTTACCACAGGGTGAAGAAATAATTTTTTTGGGATGGCCTTAAATATGATATTCAAAAATTTGTGGCAAAATGTTTGGTTATACATCAAAATAAATTTTATACAATTAAGACCTTGGTTGTTCTACAACCTTTATCCATTCCAAGTCAACATTGGGAGGATATTTCAATGCAATTTATCACATGTTTACCGAAGTCCGAAGGAAAGAGTGTCATCATGGTGGCAGTTGATACTTACCAAGTATGCACACTTTTGTGCATTATATCATACATTTAAAGAAATTACAATTGCTACTACATTTATGGAAACAATTCAAAAGCTACATGGAAACCCAAAGATTATTGTAAGCAACAGAGATCCCATTTTTACTGGAAATGTTTGCACGAAATTATTTTCTTGTTTGGGTACTCAACTAGCTCATAGCTCATCTTATCATCCTCAATCCGATGGGAAAACTGAGATAGTGAAAAAATGTTTGGAAGGATATCTTATTTGTTTTGTATCTGATAAACAAACACAATGGGTCAAGTGGTTACCTATGGCTGAATGGTAGTATAACACTTCCTTCCATACTGTAGCAAAAATGACCCCATTTATGGCACTTTATGGATATCATCCACCATCCATCACATCATCTTTAAGAGAAAATTCTAAGGTTCAAGCAGTGGAATATCACATCAAGCATCAACAAAAAGTTCTCAAACTCTTAAAGGATAACTTAAATTTGGCACAAAATCGAATGAAACAACAGGCATATCAACATCGCAGCGAGAGAAGTTTTGATGTAGGAGACTAGGTAATTTTATGGCTACAACCATAAAAAAAATGTCCCTCAAGCAAGTTATGAAGCATAATAAATCATCGCCAAAGTATTATGGTCCTTACAAGGTGTTGCAAAATATTGGTAATATGGCATACAAATTGGAGCTTCCTGCTTCTTCTCAAGTGCATCTAGTTTTCCATGTTTCATGCTTATAGGTGAAAAAATTCCAATTCAAACAATATTGCCAGATCTTGATGAGGAAGGAAAAATCGTATTGGAACCTGAAGCAGTCATGGAAACAAGAACTTGGCAGCTACGAAATCGATCAATTTCATAGTATCTCATCAGCTGGAAGAATTTCCCCACTAAATATTCTACATGGGAGGATGAGAATTTTAGACAAAAGCAACCAGATCTACTCAAGTGTTGAGGACAACACTTTTTTGAAGGAGAGGGCCATGTTAGATCCCTATATTACTAGTGTACTCCCTTATTTTTGTTAGTGTAGCCCCCTTATGGTTATTTATGTACCTCTATAAACCCCATTTTTTTTTTCTAGAGGAATCGGCAACGGCGGAGGTATCGTACTCGCATAACACGGGGTCGAATCCCCCTGGCTACCACTATAACCCCTAGGGGAGCGATCGTAGGGCCTGCACACACGGCTCCCGAGTTATCGACCTTGCGGCCGAGGATTGAACTCGTGACCTGCACAACGGCACGAACGCCTTAACAGAACATTTGCTGACCACTAGGCCAAGCCCCACGGGCTAACCCCATATTGTTATTATTGTGCCCTTGCATTATTATTGTTAGTTCCACTAGGATTATATTGTGATCCCATGGACTCCTATATCTAGAAAGCAGGTTTTTTCATTTGTATCGTCTAGGGATTGTTCATTTATGAAATGTAGAGGAAGTTTCCCCCTCGAAGTGGATTATTTCTAAGGCATTGATCTCTCTTTTCTTCTATTTTTGGAGTTGTTTCATAAAAACTGTAGAAAATCCCTTTTGCTATTTTTTCGTTCAATTGTTGTGGTGTCAAAATTGTAGGTTGTGGAAGTCTAGGAGTAGCAACAATTCCATATTTATATATGTGAGTGGTAGGCTTCCTTGTCTCCATAATTTTACATTCAATTTTTCTTGCCAGCCTAAATTCCTTATCCAATGAATGATATTATCAAAGGCGAACCTCATGTTGGATGTTATCCTTTAAAGTCCCTATGAAGACACAAATATTGTGTTCCTCTGTAATATCAGTTAACCTTATATTCAATTTTTGGAAGTCCTCAATGTGCTCCACCATTGAACCCTTTTGTTTGAGATATATCAATTGGCTAAAGAAGGTGTTTCTCTTTGTATCCTCATAATGTGCTATCATTTCATCCATAAAAATTGACCAAGTGGCAATTTTTTTACGAGAGCAAAGCCATCGATACCATACAAATGTATTTTTTTCTAAATGTAAATTTTCAATGTGTACCTTTTGTGTGTTTTTCACATTATGAAGATAAAAATATTGCTCCGTCTATATTATCCATGTTACGGGATCCTTGCCATCAAACTTCCTCATATCCATCTTTGGAGTATGGTGGGTCTTTAATACAACATTAGAGTTTATGAAATCATGATTAACATCTATTTTATTCTCATAATGATTTTCCTCTACTATATTTTCTCCATTAGGAATTATTTCTTGTATCAACCTTTTCAAACCTTCCTTCAAACCTTCCATGTATGCTTTTAGATCATTCTTCATGTATTTCATGTACGCTACATTTCAGATGCAAACCTACGTACATATATGTAATCACTAAATAATGCCTTCATTGTAACCACAAAACATACTTAGCAACCCTTACTGTCACATTTTTATGTCATAATATCATTCCCATTATAGATCTATCATTGTTAGTCATAATCATAAAAGATCAAGAAAGTATGTTATTTAGTCTCTACTATGCTTTCATATCTATGACATCTAAACCTTCTCCATTATCCTTGGTGAACACATGTTCCAGATCAAATCATTCATAAATAGCCCATAACTTTCACACATAACACTTTTCTCCCCATCAACTTATATAGCTTAGGCCTTAGCCAATACCTTAGGCCAATCCCTTAGTAATTTCAATGGTATTCTTTGACGGGATCAAATATTCCTTATTGCACTCATTACTATGGGAAAATAACATGGTAAATACCCATGGTATTGAGGATACCATAGTGCATAATTGTATGTGAGTTTTCTTCACCATACCCACATATGCATGTGACCTTTCTTCACATGACCCATGTATACTTTCTCACACTTTATCTTTACCATTATTTAGTCTCTGAATTGATATTCCTTTCCCTATATCACTTGTATTATCTGCGTAATCATCGTGTTGACATATTTATCAAGTATTTTTCCATCAAGGACAATACATTAACCATAATTCCAACAATATCCCCTTTTGTACTTGATGGCAACCACTTTGGTGTTTGGTCACCACCACCTTTAAATAGTTGCAAATACATTTGTAAAGACACCAAGACAAGTACCAAGCTTCTCTCCCAAAACACCAATATTATTTCCAGGAATTCTTCTCCAAACACCAAGCTAATCTCTCGCTTTGACATCAAGGGAAAATGGTTGAACAACATTGAATAAATGTTTCTTTCTCCCTGTGAAGAGATGAGAATTGTAGATATGATCTGTTGAATATGAACATTGGATATTGACCATTCTCCCCCTGATCATATGTTGAATATTCTAGAATAAGTACATTACTCTATGACTCAACCAAATATTACCTTTCCTAACACCAAGGACTCATGCATACATCAATCACCCAACACAATGGGGTTACATATTTGACTCAACATTACATAAAGTGCCTAAAATAATGGGATTATATACATAAATGACTTGACCCAAAAATTCCAAACATGACTGAATATTACAATTATTACATCATAGGCCTTTACATGACCTTAACATCAAGAGACAGATATGACATTTATGACCAAAACCAAAGATATCAATAGCAAGATCGGGATACTCATCAGCAACCATCACACACCATATAGGATCCAAGAAATTATAGAAGCAGTGTATCGATAACCATCCGCTTGACTTCATCAAGGTCAACAAGCAACGAAAAATATCATCATTTAGAAAGTAGTGCTCAAGCAGCTATAATCCCAACAATGTGCTATTGCAAGCATAACATATGCTCCCCCTTAACCGGTTCCAACTATTCTATTGTTAGGTCTGATCATATTCAACTCGACAAGTAGTAGAGCCATTAAAAGAAACCAAAATAGTAATGTCATATTGCAGTAATTCATAAACCATCATAAGTTAATAGCACTTCTAAGTAGCATCTGAATATCAATAGACTCTAATTAATCAACATTAGAACCAGAAGACCACAGAACAACTAACCGAAACATATCATAACCTCTCCTTGAGTGTGTCCCATTGTTTTTTCATCTTAGTGAAACATATGTGATTGTCTATATCAAAACTCGCATATATACATGACTTTCCTTTGTGAGATCCGCATACATAAAGTAAATGGTAATAGGTTACATTCTCAACTCCCCTTGAACATGAAATATATGCTAGAATAATTAACAAATTGATGAAGCATAGATCACTCCTAATTTATGTATGAGATATTCAAAGGAATCACGTGGAAGTGGATTTGTAAATATATTCGCAACTTTTTCCTTTGAGGGAACATGTTCCAATTTGACCTTTTTTCAAGCACTTGTTTTTTCAAAAATTGATATTTGTTTGGAATATGCTTGGTCTTTGAGTGCATGACATGATATTTAGAAATACTTATGGCATAGTATTATCACAAAGAATAGGTACATGTTTTGGACATGTGATTTGAATGTCTTGCAATGTTTACATCATTCATAGAAGTTGAGTACAAAAAGATACACTAGCAACATATTTTTCCTCAGCAGTATTTAAAGTAATGGAGATTTGTTTCTTTATTAACCATGATATGAAGCAAGGTCCCAAATAAAATTCTCCTCCACTAGTACTCTTTCGATCATCAATATTTCCATCCCAATCTGCATCTGTGTAAGCATGAAGTGAAAAATTTTCATTTCTAGGATACCATAGACCAAGGTCTTGAGTTCCTTGTAGGTAATTTAATATTCTCTTAACTTCTTAGAGATGAGTTTATTTAGGATTAGCTTGAAATTTTCCAAAAGTACCAATTGCATGCATAATATCTAGTCTTGTGCCAGTAAGGTAGAGCAAGATTTCGATCATAGACCTGTCTTTTGGTTGATTAATTGAAGGAGAATCATCATTTTGATTAAGATTGCATCATGTCACGATTGGTGCGCATACAGGTTTGCAATATTCCATTCCTTATTTCTTCAAAATTTCCTTGAGGTACTTGTTTTGTGAGAGAAATATACCATTATTTGTTTGTTGAGCTTGAAGACCAAGAAATTATGTTAGTTCACCAAGTAGAGCCATCTCAAATTCTTGTTACATAACAGAAGCAAATTGTTGACTCATGGATTCTACATTACATCCAAATATGATGTCAACTACATAAATAACAACTATCAAAAGTTTGTCTTTATCAGATTTTATATATAGGTTGTTATCTACAGACCCTATTATGAAGCCTTTTTCTTGAAGATACATGTCAAGACGATAATACCATGCACGAGGAGATTGTTTTAATCCATACATAGCCTTATTAAGTTTTCAAAAAATATTTTTATCATTTCCTAGGATGAATCCTTCAAGTTGTTGAATATAAACTTACTCTTCTAGATCCCCATTTAGAAATGTAGATCTAACATCCATTTGAAATACTTTTAAGTTATAAAAGCTTGAAAATGCAAGAAATATTCTTATGGCTTCAAGTCTAGCTACTGGTGCAAATGTTTCTTCAAATTTTATTCCTTATTGTTGAGCATAACCTTTGCATACAAGTATTGCTTTGTTTCTAATTACTTCTCCATTTTCATTTTTTTTGTTTTTGAACACCCATTTTGTACCAATAACATTTTTGTCATGAGGTCTTATTATTAATTACCATGTATGTTTCTTTTCTATTTGATCAAGTTCTTCATCCATTATCGTAATCCACAATTCATCTTTTCTTGCTTGATTTACATTTTGAGGATTGATTTTGGATACTAAGGCTAGGTAACTAGAAGTCCCAACAAGGGTTCTTCAAGTTTGTACTCTAGCTTCCTTTTCACCTAGAATTTGAGATTCTAGGTAATTTTTCAGAGCATACCTTGAAGGAGTATTTTCTGATGTTTTTGAGTTTTCATTTCCTTCTTCTGATTCTTCACTAATTCCTTCTCCTAGAACCTCTTGACTTGTAGTAGGAACAAGTTTGTCTTCTACTGGTGCTTCCCTTTTGGTACCTGTAGATGCTTCATCAATCACAACATCTATGCATTCAACAATCTTTGGAAGTATTTTATTATATCATTTATATCCTTTGATTCTAGAGGAATATCCAAGGATGATTCCTTCATCAACTCTAGATTCAAACTTTCCAAGCTTATCATCATTATTATTTATGTAACATTTGCTTCCAAAAACTCGAAAATGTTTGACAGTTGGAGACTTCCCAAACCATTGTTTACCCGAACATGAGCTTTGTTAAGGATATTCATGATTGTATGCAATGCTTCTCCCCATAAGGTATGAGGCATTATGAATTAATCAAGCATGGCACGTGCCATTGGTTGGATTGTTCTGTTCATTGTTTCTGCCACTCCATTTTGTTGAGGATTTTGATTCCATGTTGTTCATAAAATTCGAAGAACTCATTTGATTTAAAATATCATCCTCTATCATATCTAAGACATTTTATTTTAAAATCTAACTCATTTTCTACTAGAGCTTTGAAACTTTAAATTTATCAAACGATTCATCTTTGTGTTTCAATAAGCCAATCTAACACATTCTTTTAAAATCATCAATAAATAATATGAAGTATTGTTCACCTTGAGGATACTTTTCTCTCATATGACTACACAACTCAGTATGAATATTTTCAAGTGGCTTACTTGAAGTACCTTGTTTAGCATTAAAATAAACTCTAGTTTTCTTACCGAATTGACATTATTTGAATATGATATTTTATGGTAGAGAGACGTTAGGAAAGTCACGTATTTCTCCCATTATGCTTGACTTGTGTAATTGAGTGAAGTTTATATGTCCCAATATTTTGTGCTAAAGCTAGCTTTCTTCTGATTTTCTCAAGTAACAATTCTCTTGGATGCCTTCCAAGACATAGACATTACCTGGAGTTCTTGTTCCCTTTATTATGATCTTACCTATTTCGATATTTCGTACCACACAATTATTTGATCTGAAAAAAACCTCTTTCCTGTTATAAGGAATCTACAACTGTGAACAAAAGTATCTTCCCTAGACTGGGTGGCCTAGCCTATGAAAACATAAAGAAAAATAAGTTATTGTTTCCATTAAAGTAAATAGATAATGGGATGAATCAAATATGTGATCCGTCGTATGATTCACTCCTTTCTTGGCGTGAATGCTCCAATCCTAGCTCTCATCAGTATAATTAGAACCTGCTTAATCAGATAACATATTCCAATGATCTAAGGTACCTAGGTAGAATCATATAAATACTTATTTCAATGAATCAACATGGCATCGAAATACATGAAATCATAACATAATATATAGGAAAACAAATAACCCTTTGCATTAATATAAATGGAAGGAGTTACAACCAAAAATAGGATTTTATCTTGTAAAAGAGCTCCTCCAAGTTGACTTGTTCCTTATTTGTCACAAAGTGAACCTCTCATCACCTTGATGCATGGAATGATAACTCTTCATATTAGCAGCATCAGGGTATAATTCTATCTTCAAATTATAACCCCTAGCCTATGGATGGCCACAAATATATAGAATAGGAGGGTAAGTTGGGAGTTCTTATCCATTACCAATCTAGGCTTTGAGATCCACTCTTTATGGGAGGATGGGATCAAAGGATAATGAATGAAACTCTAAGGAGAGATAGGATAGGATTCAAGAGTTTAATCTGAGGTAAATAGTTACAACAAATCTTGGAAGCTTCTAGAAATGGAGGCTTCAATATTTTATCTCTTTTTCCCTAATTTATAGAACCAACACACCCCAACATGGAGAAACCTACTATTGGTCAACCTTTTCAAGCATGGAGAAAACTGTTGGTGAACGCTGGTCCATAGGCATACAATGAAGAATAAAAAACGTTGGGATTAAGGAGATTCATGTTTAGGGTTTTTTGCAATGATGCTGTTAAGGGGTAAAAGGATGTTGATTGATCCATTTTATAGGTCGAATCACCAAATGTGACAAAATGGCCAATAAAAAATTTCCCCCTAAAGCGAAAAGTCAGAGATGGTGATTGATGACTGAAGTGCTTTACTTTGTGACAAGTCAGGATAAATAACAACTGACGATATTATCTTCTATTATAATACTTTTACATCATGGCATATTTTCTAAGGGAGTTACACCCATACTCAACACATAATAAAAATTACACGTACAATGATCCAAAGATGCATCCATGGATAACAAATGGTGGACCCATGACTGGATAATTGTTTGAGAGACCAGAGCCATCATACATTGTGATCTTGTATTAATCTTGAAATCACAGCTCTGATAGATGAAAATAATCTGGGGTCTTTTATCTCATTTGCAAGACTGTCCAAATATCATGCAAATCAATTAGCTGAATTTGAACATGATAGACACCATTTGATTATAGAACAATGATGTAAGTCGTTAACAGATGTGAGAGAAAACACTGATGATGTTAATGTCTCTCAGGGTACTGCAGTACAACCCATATGGTACGAATTAATAAGTTGGAGTCGAACACACAAAAAATATTTTGATCAAATGCCAGTGATGTAAACATGTCACTGAGAGAGAGAGGAAACTTTCCATTGATGTATGCAAGCACCAAGGTATTGAAGGGTTGTTTCCGAGTCAAAATTTTTGGATAATGGGTTTATGTCGACAGGAAGTGACATGTCGTAGGAGGGCCTTGATGTATCCATCATCAACGACATGAAACATGTATCATGATTGAGACAGAATGATGATGATACAAAACTAGATGAGGAATGAAAGACATGGAATGAAGGCTTAAGAGTATTTGTATTAGATATCAATTGAATGACTTCTCTTGAACATAGCAGCAACACTGAATGGAGTTGGTAGCATTGACCCAAAACAAAAAATGGAGACTTTGAAAATGGTATGATAACCAAATACAAGCATATTACCCAACCCAACATCCATGAAGATGAAGTGGGAGAGTGTCGTGTTCAGGAGTGACCCACTGCCATCAGTAAATGGAGTACCCTTTTTTCCCAATTTCCCCAACCGTATTGGTCAGTACCTCTTCATTTTTTAACAAGTTTGAGGAGGATAACATATGCTTCATATGTAATTTCATTATTCAGATGAATCCCTCTTAGTATGTTTAATAAACCCTGAGAAGAGGCAGTTCGGTCTTGTCATCTTCGATGAATCCATAATTGTTTGATGTTTTAACGAGTCCAGAAAAGGTAAAGCTTGACATTTTTTCATGTTTAGAGAGTTTGAAAAAGAGGCGAAAAAGAAAACTCCAGATGTTCCTTTTCATAGATAGTCCCTTGAGTTCGAAATGGCAGAAAAAAATACCCAAGAGAACCTCTTATTCATGTCCGACTAAGGTTTTCCTTCATAAATAGTTTATCTCTGACCGAAAAAGGTTTAAACTTATACTGAGTAGGCATATTTTCATTTACTCTAACAAGTTCGAAAAGAGAAGTGCTTGGAAATCTTTTCATATTTTGGGAGTCTGAAAAGAGATGAAAGATGACTCCAAGGGGTTCCTTTTTTGTAAGTTCATGGAGTCCTAAAAAGTGATAAAATTGTACTCCTTGGTTAAAACGATCTATGAAAACACGACAAAATCCATTAAAAATTTCTCGACCTGCTCAAAACATCACAAAAAGGATCAAACATACATGTTTCATGATAAAAAATGAACGATTACTAGGACAAAACATTAAATATGATAAAATAATGGAAAACTAACCATAAGTAATGAAAAATGACTATTCATTTTTACCACTATACGTTTACCTTCAATAGTGAGAGCTTTGAGCCCTTTTTTCCCCTCTATCTTTTGCAGCTGGTTGTGTCCAATCTAGTAGATCATTTCAAGCATTTTTCACTTCCAGGTAGGAGCTAATACCTTCTCCTTTAAATTCATGGTTTCATTTTGTGATGTCACACAATTTTTCTAGGTTTTGAGAGCCATAAGGTCTTAAAAATTCACCCTAGGTCCAATGCATGCCCTCCTTGTCGAAAGAATAATTGCACCTAAGTGTAAATACACCACAGGAAGGGGTGAATTTCTATGTCTTACCATTTGGGGGAGCATTGAGTGCAATTTTCAAGAAACAATTGTCAATTTTTCTCAAAATTTGTTAGTTTTTTTCCATGAAAAGGATCCGAATGAGTCTCTTGTTGATGCCTCAGGTCTTCATCAACACAAAATGGATTTTTCTCTGAGAGAAAGGGAACATGAGGAACAGGAATTGAATACAGAAAATGATCCTTCCACCATTCAGGCACTTAATGATTGTGCATTTTTGAAATTATTTTGGTTTCCCGGGATGAGGAAAAAAAGGAATTACTTGAGTTATTTTTCTGTTCATGGGATGTGAAAACATAGGCATTTAGTTTAGGGGAACATATACTCAAGATAAAAGTGGAAGACATATACTTTCTAAAAGGTTTATCCATGAGAGGTGCCCCCATCTCTCTCCTAGGTGGGAGAAGTGGTGGAGAAACAATGAAAGATTATATTACCACTTATTGTAAATCTTGATCCCAGACGACTAGAGATGGGAAGCTCATCATTAGAGATTTGACTCATTTTCCTCTAAGAACAATCTTATTTATCATTGCTAGATTTGCTGGTAGCACAAAACTTCATGTAGCTAACAGATCATACATGCAGTATGGTTTAGTGTGTTTGGAACCAATAATATTCAACTAGAGCAATAGGGTATTGGTCAATATGAAGGAGCAACTAACTAAAGCAAAAGAGGGAAAACTGAAAAACTTTGGCTATGGTTCAATTCTGATTTCTTTTGTCCTATAACGAATTTAATTATTATAGCCTCATCATATCATGCCCATTCCAATTGATCCAAGGGTTCCATAGATGAGGAGATGGATAAACCTTATGCCTTGACATGCAGGTCCATCAGTGGTCAACTTCACACTGGCCTTTTTCAGGTTGTTGTGTAGACAGTTCATTATGACCCTGAGCTCGTGCTTCCTGAGGGTGAGCAATGAGATGTTATGGGTAATACATTTTAACCAATTTTTAAATATTCTAAGTTCTAAAAAAAAAAAATTAATGTTTTCAAGACTAAACTATTGATTTTTCCATGCATATGTTGGACCCCTATCATGCGTTGAAACATAGTTTTAATAACTTTGCTAATAGCCTCAACCTGCCCATTAGCCTAAGGGTAGTAGGGAGTGGAACTTTCATGAGAAATTCCAAACTTGGAAGTCAATTCAGTCATCATATGATTTTGAAATTGCTTCACATAATTTTTGGCTATGGCTTCCAGAACACCCAACCGTGGAATCACATGATTGAAGAACAAATATGTAGAAGTTTCGCTAGTGTTGTTATATGTAGGCATCACCTCAACCCATTTGGTAATAATCTACCGTGATATAGTAATATATCCATTCCCCTTGGCCGAGTGAGGGTTACATCTCATGAAATAAATACCTCATTTCTCAAAAGGACCTATAGCAATAACAAAATTCAATGGAGTTTGCGGAGCACAAGACTTACGATCATATATCTGGCATGCGTGACAATTTTGGATAGCGAGCATACAATCGCAAAATATGGTGGGCCAAAAGTAACCAACACGTAATATATTTTTTGTGGTGGCATATCCAGCTAGATGATTGCCACATGCCCCTCAGTGGCATTCATTAAGGAATGTTTCGACCTCCTAATGTGTGAGGCACCTTCGGAAAACCATATCAATACCACTACGATAAATAGTGTTGTCAACGATGATGTAGTTCTTACCTCGATATCAAAAACGTTGTTGCTCAGAGCGAGAGGCATCAGACCAGAAAGTATGGGTCTGGAGATATATAAGGATATCCTTATACCATGGATAAAATGATGATATCATAAACAATGACTCATCTGGGATGAAATCCTCAGATGTCGACTTAAAATTAAGAGAGAGAAGGTCGCATTTTAGGTTAGCAAAAACTATGGATTTATTTGATTTAGATTTGAATAATTCCAAATAAAACTATTATAGTATAATAATCCATTTAGAGTACTCCCCCCCCATCAATTGACATGACAGGATGTATGTCATAGGGTTGCAACCGAAAATAACCGTAGGTTTCTGGAGCAATATATAATGATGAAAACTTTGGATGGCTTGAACTATCACCAAAGCTAAATTTTCCACATGATTCTCCTTGATTTCGGTATCATTGAGATTTTGACTCAAGTAATAGATGGGATTCTCAGTCCCTAGATCATCCTCTTGGACCAATACCATGCTATAATATAAATGGTAGTAGCAAGATATAGAAAATAGTCACACTGATAATTAGGGGATATAAGAGATATGCCTAAACCAACACATATTTCAGGGCATCGAACATTTTATGAGTAGCATTATCCCAATATAATGGAATCCCTTTTTTAAGCAGGCGAGTGAATCCTTTGGTCAGCTCAACATAGTTTTGGAAAAACCTCCACAGAAAATTATCTTTTCCTTGGAGTCATTCAAGTCAAAGAGAAGAAGGTGCAGGAAAATCAATGATCGCCTGGACTTCCAGAGGATCAATATGAGTTCTATGTTTGGAAGTAAAAAAACCAAGAAGCCATTCGGAACTAACACAGAACACACATTTGTGCAGGTTAAGCTGAATATTATAATTTCTACACCGCAAAAAATGGCCCTAAGATGCATCGGGTGATCAACCTGATGTTTAGAATGAGAAGTGATATCGTTCAACTTAATATCATGGAAAGTGCAAGCCATAACTCACTGAAACATAGCCTCAACGTTATTTAAACCGAAAGGAAGTTTCTATTGATTTAAATTACCCTAGGGTTAAATAAATGTAGTTTTAGGTTGATTTGTTGGGAGAATTTTGATTTGATTGTAACCGGAGAATCCATCCATGAATAAATATATTTCACCACTGGCACAACCGTCAAAAATCTAATTGATAAAAGGGGTTGCATAATTGTCCTTAGGACAATCACGGATTACATCTTGATAATCAAAGCATATTCAGATTGTCCCATGTTTCTTCATGATAGGGATGAAATTTGACGCCCAATCAGTTAAAGGGACATGATAGATAAAACTATCATGGAGAAGTTTTTCAACCTCAGTTTTGATTGTGGCAGCCTTCTTGGGATGGACCAGATGAAGGCATTGCCTGACTGTTTTACCATTGAGATACGTTTTAATCTCGTGCACTACTATATTTGGGTCAATACCTAGAATTTATTCATTGTTCCAAGAAAATACACCTTAAAACTCCTAAAACAGGGCTTTGTAGGTCTTAATATCATCAGGAGAACAAGACGCACTAATGTGTAGATTTTAGACAATACTTGGTTTAATATAGATGTCAAGAGGTATTGTCTCTTCAATATACGAGAGGTTCATTTTGGAATTGACTTCGTGAATGGAGACGGAACTCGTAAAAGGTTTGATGATATTGGGTAGATATAAGTCACTAATATTGTCCTCTATGGAATGTGGAAAGGAGGAATGATGGTGATGATCGTCCCATGGTGCATTATCTGGCATCATGATCTCCATGATGCTCTCATTGGTAGGGAATACGTGAGAGAATAGATCAGAAGATGTGCCATAATATAGCGATCGATCGACCCAATTAATCGATGAAAAGGTATCAGAACAAACTACACAAGCTTAATATATGGCCTTGTAATCAAGCTCAATGGGGCTAAGCGACATTCTATCGCCAAAATTTTTGATGTCATATTCGTTTGGTACTATCCATAGATGTGCTAAGACAGTAGAATATGATATCATGTTGATATAAGAAAACGAAGGGGGGGGAGAAAAAAGGTTCCCATAAGTGAGGAATCCTTTCATATTATTGTAATTAATATAGTGACTATTATTTTGCAAAAAAAAATTGTAAGTTCTATGAAACAAGAGTGTAGAGTTTCTCCTATAAGAGGGACACTTCCTATAACATGAGAATTGGAGGCGAAGAAGGTGTGTTGGTCGATGGCCACAATTCTGCCCTTATGAGGGAAGGAAATCATATAGAAATAAGTTGAAACCATTGCATCCATAGCATAAAATCATGTGTGACCTAATAGAAGGTTATAATCAAGAGGTATGTCAATTATTTCTACTTCTATGGATACAGTTTTTCCCCCTAATTCTACTTGTAAGGAATTCAAAATACCACATGGTTTATATGTTTTTCCATCAAAATATTTTAATGTTGACTCAGTTGAGGAGAACCAATCACCTTCTAGTAAGAAAAACACATGATACATGTGGAGGCTCCTTCGTCGACAATAGAGCGATGAACATTTTTACTGCGAACAACAACTTGGATCATAAAATCCAATTGAGTTGGGATTCGAGGGGAATATTTCTCGTGATTGAAAGTGACCAAGTTGGAATCTAAAGGATCAACACATCCAATAGCATAAATCAAAGCCTTTTTCTAGGCAGGACAGTTCTGTAACACCTCGATATTTGACATAGCTGATGGAGACTGAGCCAAGTATTCAGCTATGTTATAATTTTGGGAAGCTCTCACACGAGGGTTAAAATTAGACTTATGAATAACACCATTTGGAGGCTTAATAGTTAATTATGTAGGAAAATAAGGTGGATTTAGATTCAACGAGGATGGTGTCAAACTGGAAGGTTGATCGGTAGCCTGACCATTTGAATGATTCACATTACCATAGTCTTTGTTCCGGGTAGCCACCATAATATTAGATTTAGGCTTAGCAGACGAAAGCATTAAAATAGTGTTAGAGGAAGTCTCGAGAAAACATTCGAGTCTCCTGATTAGGAAACAGGTCAGTCAACACATAGGGGAAGTGGAATATTTCAAGAACTGGTTCACTTCTGCGTGGTGAGTACATTCACGAGTAAAGTGCTCCTCATTGAAAATAAAACATGGATAACGAGGCATTTGTTTCTCATTATAGGAATGATTTGTTTTTTATCCTGCCATGAAGAATATTTCTTCTTTTTTCCTTTACCTTTATTCTTACTTCTTGGTTTTTGTATATATTTTCCTTTATCAAAATTAATGGCATTGATCTCAGAAGTAGAAGTCACAGGAGGATTGGAGGGAGGGTTTTGGGTAGATGCGGTGAGAGTAGTACCAGATGGTTTACTCACCAACTGCGAACTGGAAGAACATATGACACCTTCAGCAGCATGAGATTATTTACCAGGGAGTTGAGGAACAACGTTAAAAGGTCTCAGAGCATTTGGTATTTTGTCGTAAAGCATGCCCAATTAGGTATAAACAATGCCCAAATATTGAGCATGATAAATCAATTTCTCTTAGGTCACGAATCCACCTTTAGATACATATTCCATTATAATATCTAACAGATATTTAGTAAACCATTCCGCTAACAATTGATCGGGAACATATGTTTTAATCAATCGGCGACGACGCCACCACTCATGAATGTGATCTGAGAGATGAGTGGAATCTGATTGTTTGAAGTTGGTCAAAAGTTTCATTCAAGTTTCGTATCTGATGGGAAACTGGAAATGTGTAAGGAATGTGGTAGTTAAGTAATTGAAATCATGAAACGAATCTCCAGGTAATTCAATATACCATTTAGTTGCGGTACCTGTAAGCGTACGTTGGAAAATACATAATTGAATCAAATCATCATTGAGGGAGTTTGAAGAACACCACAGATGACACATCATTACATGGGTAGATGGGTCTTCTGTAGTATTCCTATTGAATTTGGGAATGTCATAGGGTAATTTAGTATAAATAAGCGGCCACAAAGGAGAATGAGAAATGGGGTCATTGGTGAGTTGATTCAAGTCTGGAAGTTCAAGAGTAGCCACAAATGGAAACTACCTGTTAAAATCCAAAGGAGGATAACCTCGATAAGATGGTATAGCCTAAGAAATAGGTACTTGTGTTCCATAAAAGGGGGGGTTCTGATAAATATGAACCTAGATACCAGCAGAAGGAGGAGACTCATAACCAGTATATGCATACCCTTGTTGTTTAGCTACAGGATAACCTTGTAAATGATGGAATGGTTGGGTTTGTATTTGATGAACTAAATAAGGAATTTGAAGAATACCTTGAAAAGGCTGATATTGTTGCCTCGTGGGATTGTGCATCATACCCACATAAGGTGAATTTGGTGGGGGTTGTGCCATACCATATGCAGCTTCTCTTATAGTAATTTGAGGGATAACTTGTCCAAGTTGTTGAGGTTGTAAATTACCTTGAAGAATCTAAGTAAGTGGGATCTGGGAAGTACCAAAAACCATTGGGATAGATAGAGCAGTTTGTGTAGGTTGGCTTACATTAATTTGACCTTTTAAAGGTACCTATTGATGAATGGGAATATGGGTTGCAGATGGTATAGGTTGAGAATGTACATATGTACCCACAACCAGACAAAATTAGATGGGAAAGGTAGATTGCCAAACATTAGCAGTCATACTAGGATAAGGTGGATTCAATAAAGGTTGAGCACTAACTTGAGCTGCACCGATGACAGGTTGGCCCCCTGTCAAAGGAGGGGATGATGGAGGAAACTTCCCACCAGATGGAGGGTACCCAAGGATAATTGGGTTGTTGAGGGTGACCACTAATGTAGGGACCATCCTATTATCAAACTATAGGTGTAGGTGGGGGAGAAGGACCAGATTGTATGGTGATCATTAGAGAAGTTCCAGACGAAATTCAAAAAACAGATGTCAAGGGAGAATTCCAAGGACTGGATGTCACACCAGAGAAGGTACCAGATAATGATTGGTAACCAGAAAAGACAGACGGGCCACCATAGAGATGAGTCTCTAGTGATGTCATGAACATGGATGTGGAAGCAACATTGGATGTCTTAGCCATGGTGGAAACATGTTGGGAAACCATAATGGATTCGATCATGGCTAATGATCCCAATTGTTCTAAGTAACTCATGGATAAACTAAAAGGAAGGGAATCAGATAAATGAGCTTCATATAGACTCTGAAGAGAAGGGAAGGGAAGATCTTGATAAATTTGTAACCCTCTCAAATGAATAGGAGAGGAGGGGTGAGGTTCTTCCTATGGGATCTCTTTAATACTCGCAATATCATATGTAAGAGTTTCACCATCGGGTCCAATATATATGGTTTGTGGTTGTGTCTAATACAAAGTAAGAGAAGAGCAAGTACTAGGAAAGGCTGACTGAGGCTCCTTAGGTTTAATAACCTCATGAATTAAAGTGTCAGACTCAATGAAGTCAGGTTCAATGACCTCAAGCAACAAAATTTCAGGTACTTCTGTTTCGATTGTTTCAGTTTCATTGTCAAGAGTAGATGTAATCTTGGGCTCAGAACTTAAAGGGAAGGATGATTTTGGTGGATCAATGTTAGGAGGAGGACCAGAAGTAGTTCCTGAAGTTTTTGATTTGGTAGTTTTCATCTTCTTATGCTTATGAAAACATCCAGGAGTAGCCTCTAGTGGAAGAGGAGGCTTATTTTGTTGGGAGTGGAGCCTGATTTTCTTCCTGATTCAGAGGTCTTGTTTTAGCTAGATGTATACCCCAGGAAAATTGTACACCCTTGCATGCGGGGGGGTGCGGGGGGGACTTGTCCCCCTCGCGGGGTTTGGGGGCGCTGACCCCCCCGGCTGGGGGGTCCGGGGGCCAGTGGTCCTCCGAAGCCAAAAATAGATGTAAAATTTCCTTGTAAAAGTATAGTAATTTCTAGTCAATCTGGGCCGTTCATTAGGTGGATGATCTGACGGTAGAAGTTATGTTTAGTTTAGGATTTTTTTCCCTAGAAGGCAACCCCTCGCTTTTATGAGGGTATTGTATTGGGGCTGCGCATTGTAGGTGTATTCTCTGAGCGGGAAACAGATAGGGAGACTATGAGAGAGAATAGAGGATATTACAGCGGATCTGCTGTAGGTTTTGTCTCTTCATTTTGCTGGATAATAGAAAGGAAGGATTGGCTATTCCGGGTGGACGTAGCCCAAACTGGGTGAACCACGTATATCTGTGTCTCTTTGGTTTTATGTGTTTTGTGTGCTTGTATTTTCCGCATATTTTATGTGTTGCATTGCTCTGTAATATTTAATTTTCTAACAACTGGTATCAGAGCCGAAGGTATATTTGGCTGATAAACTTGTAGGAAAGAAGGGTTCTTGGTTCGAGTGGGAGAAATGGCGGAAGACGCTAAATTTAGGGTCGAGAAATTTAACGGCCAAAAATTCCCGCTGTGGAAGATGCAGATGGAAGATTATTTGTATCAGAAAGATCTGTACCTACCATTGAGCGGAAAAGCAAAGAAGCCGACGGCCATGACAGACGTAGAATGGAACATTCTCGATAGAAAGGCACTCGAAATAGTATGGTTGTGCCTTGCAGCGTCAGTTGCCTTCAATATTTCGAAGGAAACAACAACAGAGGGTTTGATGCAGACGTTGGCGAAACTATATGAAAAACCCTCGGCCTCAAACAAGGTATTTCTTATGAAACGAATATTTAATATGAAGATGTCAGAAGGTGGATCTATTGCAGACCATTTAAATGATTTTAATACAGTTACCAGTCAGTTAAGTTCTGTAAGGGTAAACTTTGATGATGAAGTTAGAGCTCTGTTATTTTTGTGCTCATTTCCAGAACGCTGGAATGGTTTAGTTATGACCATTAGTAACTCTGTCTCTGGATCTAGTACTTTAAAGTTTGATGATGTTGTCGGTGCTATCCTTAGCGAGGAAATGCGACAGAAAAGCTCCGGTGAGACATCGGGTAATGCTTTGAGTGCAGAGTCTAGGGGAAGAAGAATGGAAAGAGGAAAGAGCTCGGGATATCGCAGTAAATCAAGGAAAGGAAGATCCAAGTCCAGATCGGGGATAGTGTGCTGGAAATGCGGAAAGAAAGGACACCTAAAGAAAGACTATAGATCTCAGAAGGGAAAATAAGGAGATGCACAACAAGAAAATAATCATGAAGCAAATGTGACAGGTGATGTGTTACAAGATGGTTTGATTCTTTCTTTCGAAAATGTTATTGATTCTTGGGTTGTAGATTCAGGGGCTTGATTCCATGCCACACTTGATAAGAAATATTTTCATGACTATGTTCAAGGAGATTTTGGACAAGTTCGTTTAGGTGATGATAAACCCTGTAAAATTGTTGGAATGGGTAAGGTTCTTGTAAAAAAACAGAATGGAAACCAATGGCTACTAAAGGAGGTAAGGCATGTTCCAGATCTAAAGAAAAATCTGATTTCAACAGGGCAGTTAGGCGGTGAAGGTTGTGTGACAACTTTCACGGATAAAACTTGGAAGGTCACCAAAGGAGCCCTGGTAATAGCAAAAGGCAAAAAGGTTGGTACATTGTATTTATGCAATGGTATTTCTAACTTTGTTAATGCTTTAACTTCCAAAGGAGAAGATGCAACATTATGGCATCATAGGCTCGGACACATGAGTGAGAAGGG
Organism: Pinus albicaulis; assembly: GCA_034641835.2. Taxonomy (NCBI): domain Eukaryota; kingdom Viridiplantae; phylum Streptophyta; class Pinopsida; order Pinales; family Pinaceae; genus Pinus; species Pinus albicaulis. Next base: position 390,809,708 of record CM076577.1, read on the forward strand.
GATGAAGATTCTTCACTCAAGAAATTTGTTGCCAGGTTTGAAGAATGTTGATTTGGATTTCTATGAAAATTGCATTTATGGAAAACAAAAGAGAGTCAGATTTCTCAGAGTTGGGAAAGAAAAGAAGAGCGAAAAAATGGAGCTTGTGCATACAGATGTATGGGGACCTGCTCAGGTATCATCTCTCGGTGGCTCTCGTTATTATGTTACTTTTATTGATGATGCAACTAGAAAAACATGGATTTATTGTATTCAGAATAAATCTGATGTATTTGATACTTTCAAGAAATGCAAAGCTTTGGTTGAGATTGAGACAGGAAAGAAGTTGAAGTGTCTCAGATCAGACAATGGAGGTGAGTATTGCAGCAAAGAGTTTGATAGGTACTGTTCAGAGCATGGAATTCGTAGAGAGAAGACAATTCCAAGAACACCACAAGAAAATGGTGTGTCAGAAAGGATGAACAGAAAAATCATGGAGCGTGCAAGGTGCATGAGATTGCATGCAGGATTGCCTTTACAATTTTGGGCAGATGCTGTAGATACTGCTATTTATCTAATAAACAGAGGTCCTTCGAGTTCCTTGGATGGTGGTATTTCAGAGGAAGCATGGACAGGTAAAAAGGTAAACTACTCTTTTTTAAAGCCATTTGGTTGTGAGGCCTTTGTCCATATTAATAAAGAAAATAGAAAAAAGCTTGAGGCAAAATCAAATAAATGTACCTTTATTGGATATGGTGATAATGATTTTGGTTATCACTTATATGATTATGAAAATCACAAAATCATTAGCAGCAGAGATGTGATATTCAATGAAAAGGTCTTGTATAAGAATCAATTGCAGGAAAAGAAACAAGAAAAAGAAATCAAGGAATACGTGGTTCTTGATGAGATAACTGAAAAAGTAAAGGTGCCTGAAAATGATAATAATCAACAACCACAGCAGCAGCAACCACCACAACAGCAACAGGCACCTCAAACACCTGAAAGTGGTGTTAGAAGATCTACCAGGATATGTATACCCCCTGAACGATACTCTCCTTCATTATATTATTTATTGCTGACTGATTCTGGTGAACCTGAATGTTATGAAGAAGCAATGCAGGTTGAAAGCAGGAAGAAGTGGGAGCTAGCCATGGAAGAAGAGATGGAATCCTTAATGCATAACCAGACTTAAGACTTAGTCAAGTTGCCTGCAGGTAAAACTACATTACAGAATAAATGGGTTTACAGGCTGAAGGAAGAATATGGAGGAAAACATAGGTACAAAGCTAGACTTGTGGTGAAGGGGTTTGCACAGAAGAAAGGTGTTGATTTTGAAGAAATATTTTCTCCTGTTGTTAAGATGACTTCAATCAGAACTATCTTAAGTCTTGTAGCAGCGGAAGATTTACATCTTGAACAGTTAGATGTAAAGACAAAATTTCTCCATGGAGATTTGGAGGAAGAGATATACATGCAGCAACCAGAAGGATATGAGGTAAAAGGGAAAGAAAAATTGGTGTGCAAGTTAAAGAAGAGCTTGTATGGTTTAAAACAGGCTCCAAGGCAGTGGTATCTAAAATTTGACAAGTTTATGTCTGAACAAGGTTATACTAGATGTCACTCTGATCATTGTGTTTATCTAAAAAGGAAAAATGATGACAGCTATATTATGTTGTTATTGTATGTATATGACATGCTTGTTGCAGGATCTAGCATGCAAGAAATAAATGTGCTCAAAATAAAATTGGCAAATTCATTTGCAATGAAGGATTTGGGAGCTGCAAAACAAGTCCTTAGTATGAGGATAACTAGAGACAGGAAAAATCGCAAGTTAACACTGTCTTAGAATGAGTACATAGAAAAGGTGTTGAAAATATTTAAATGCACAATGAAAAACCTGTTAGTACACCTTTTGCTAGCCATTTCAAACTTATTAAGGAGATGTGCCCAAAGACCCAAGAAGACATGGATTATATGTCTAAAGTTCCATATGCATCAGCAGTTGGAAGCTTAATGTATGCAATGGTCTGAAGAAGGCCTGATATTGCACATGTAGTGGGATTTGTAAGCAGGTACATGAATAATCCAGGAAAATAACATTGGATGGCAGTAAAATGGATTCTCAGATATTTGAGAGGTACAAAAAATCAAGCATTATGCTTTGGTGGTTCAAACATTGCTCTACAGGGATATGTTGATGTAGATATGGCAGGTGACAGAGATAACAGGAGGAGCACTATAGGATATGTATTTACTGTAGGTGGAAAAACTGTCAGTTTGGTTTCAAAAATCCAAAGTGTTGTTGCACTTTCAACAACAGAAGCAGTGTATGTTCCTGCTACAGAGGCTAGTAAAGAAATGATTTGGTTAGAAAGGCTTATGGGTGAATTGGGTAAGAAGAATGATATGTGCACATTATACAGTGATAGCCAAAGTGCCATTCATCTTGCAAAGAACTCATCATTTCATTCCAGGACTAAACACATACATCTCAAGTACCATTTCATACGGTTAGTATTGGAAGATGGAGAGTTGAAGCTGGAAAAGATACACACTAGCCAGAATCCTGCACATATGCTAACAAAATTTGTAACTAGGGAGAAACTGAAAATGTGTGCAACTTCAATTGGTCTTTAAGGATGATGATGAAGATGAGGAACAACTAGGTCCAAAGAGGAGTCATTGTCCAGCAAATGAAGTATCGGTGGAGTTGCTACAATCAGTCTCCAAGTGGGAGAGTGTTGGGAGTGGAGCCTGATTTTCTTCTTGATTCAGAGATATTGTTTTAGCTAGATGTATACCCCAGGAAAATTGTACACCCTTGCACGCGGGGGGGACTTGTCCCCCCCGTGGGGTCCGGGGGCCAGCGGTCCCCTGGCGGGGGTTTCGGGGCAGCGCCCCCGAAGCCAAAAATAGATGTAAAATTGCCTTGTAAAAGTATAGTAATTTCTAGTCAATCTGGGCCATTCATTAGGCGGATGATCTGATGATAGAATTTATGTTTAGTTTAGGATTTTTTTCCCTAGAAGGCAACCCCTCAATTTTATGAGGGTATTGTATTGCAGCTGCGCATTGTAGGTGTATTCTCTGAGCGGGAAACAGATAGGGAGACTATGAGAGAGAACAAAGGATATTACAGCGGATCTACTGTGGGTTTTGTCTCTTTATTTTGCTGGATAATAGAAAGGAAGGACTGGCTGTTCAGGGTGGACGTAGCCAAAACTGGGTGAACCACGTATATCTGTGTCTCTCTGGTTTTATGTGTTTTGTGTGCTTGTATTTTATGCATATTTTATGTGTTGCATTGCTTTGTATTATTTAATTTTCTAACATATTTTTCATTCTACGCAAACAACGGGGTAAGGGTGGTTGTTCTTCTACGTTGGATTAATAAAATTTAGAAATTAACACAAAATAAATAAAAAAGGGGTAAAACAAGCATAAAGTCTTAACAAGCAACCACGAATTGCAATATACACCTTGGAGAACCAAAGAATTAACGTACGTCTAGGGAATCTCTCTGAATGTTTTGTTCAGTGTAGCATGATATACAAGGTGGATGACTCAGTTACCTATGGCGAGGATAGAAACCTATAGGGGGCTTCCCAAATATACTCGACGATACGTGGGAGTATAGCCTGTAATAGTGTTGCATAATGCGTAATCATTTGATGAGAGCATTCCCATATCCTATTCATGCATGGAGTTCCATCCAATATACTCTAAGGTACGTGGAGTACGATCCTATACACATAGATACGTGGAACAAGATATCACCCCTAGGATACAATGATTGAAAAAAATGATAGCTCATATGTTTAACGAAGTTGGAACACGTCTCTAGCCTAGACCTAGAAATGTTTGTGTTAATGTTACAAATTATCCTTAGGTTGATTCAGTAAATTTTAATGTTTATCTTCAATTAGGTTTCAGTTTAATGGCTCACCATGATCTTCACCTTAATTCCCTAAAATGAAAGATAGCATGAATAAATGAAATATTTCTCTTTTAATGAAAATCTATATAAGGAAGGGGGGGAGACAAAGAGTATGCAACATACAAAATGCAACAAATAAGATGCAAGATGAAATTCCATTTTCAATGCAACTATTTTGATATTGATGCACACACAAAGCCTTATATGCAAATGCAAATATTTTTATTTTCAATTCCTCTTAATTCTCAAATGTGATGAAAAATAAGATGTAATTATAATCACTTATTCAAATAAAATTTTTAGGACGATGACCAAAACATAAATTCATTCAAGCAACCAATGATCAAACAAAATCAGTTTTCCAATGACCCAGTGATAAGAACAAAATAAAATCTAAAGAAATCCTCATCCAAGGCACTCAAAATAAAAAGAAAACAAAATGGGAGCTTCAGAGGGACTACAATATATTCAAAGACTCAAGGAAGGACAGTTGGAACAAGGCTTATCAAATAGAAAACCAACACAAAAGAAAATTCATGCAAGAACAGGGGCCAACACTGGTGCAAAAGATACACCAGTGCTATTCAACATTGGCACAGATAAGGCTCAGCAAGGGTGGAACGCTTTGTCTCTAGACCGGAGGGAGCGTTGGTCAAGAAATAGAGAGTTATGGCATAAAATTTGCAATTGAGACTCAATGAAATGATTCCTATGTTTTTTCTTTACTAAAGATGACAATAAAGGTATGAATAAGAGGTAAAAAATCACTAAGGACAAAGAAACCACTAAGGGAATACATCATTCTCTAGTGAAGTCGCAAAATTGCTATACTGAATCTATGACTGTGAACAAAAGTATCTTCCATATATTGGGTGGCCTAGTCTAGAATAATAAAAAGAAAAATAAATTATTGTTTCCCTTAAAGTAAATAGATAATGGCATGAAGCCTACATGTGATCCATCGTATGCTTCACTCCTTTCTTGGATTGAATGCTCCAATCCTAGCTCATGTCACTATAATTAGAACCTGCACAATCAGATAACACAAGGCAATGATATATGGTATCTATGTAGCATCATGTAAATAATTCATTCAATGGATCAACATGGAATTGAAATACATAAAATCATAACATCATATATAGGAAAACAAAGAACCCTTTACATTAATAGAAATGGAAGGAGTTACAACCAAAAAAATGAGTTGATCTTGTAAAAGAGCTTCTCCAAGTTAACTTGTTCCTTCGTTGCCACAAAATGCACATCTAATCACCCTAATACATGGAATGATAACTCTTCACAAAAATAGCATGATAGTAGAGTTCTATCTCCAAAATCCAACCCCTTGCTTGTGGATGGCCACAAATATATAGAATAGGAGGGTAAGTTGGGAGTTATTATCCATTTACCAATCTAGGCTTTGAGATCCACTCTCGATGGGAGGATGGGATCAAAGGATAAGGGATGGAAACTCCAAGGAAATATAGGATAGGATTCAAGAGTTTAACCTAAGGTAAATAGCTACAACAGATCCTGGAAGCTTCTAGAAATGGAGGCTTCAATATTTTCTCTCTTTTTCCTAAATTTCTAGAACCAACATACCCCAAGATGAGAAACTTGATGGTGATCAACCCTGTCCAGCATGGAGCAACCTTCTGGTGATCAAACCTGTCCAGCATGGAGCAAACTACTAGTGAAAATAGGTCCATAGGCATATAGACTATTTTGGTGCTTAAAGAGGTTGATTCAAGGCTATTTCAGACAAAAAAATTGGTATTAAGGATAGTCATGCTTAGGGATTTGTGCAGTGATGATGGTAAGGGGTAAAAGGATGTTTATTGATCCAATTTACAGGTCGACTGGCCAGATGTGAAAAAATGGCCTATAGCAATGCCCTTGATAACACATTTAACTAACAGTCACCAAGTTATGTCTTAATCCATCAAAAAACAAAACATTTCTAGCTTTAATCTTGTTCTTTAGAAAAATATATCCTTTCCCTTTTATAGCAGTATGTGATATATTTCCAAAGGCTACATTATTTTCTTTCTTTATTTTATTAAAGGACATAAACTTTTCTTTGTCACCTATCATATGCTTTGAGCATCCACTATAAATGTACCAAAAAATTTCTTGATCTCCTACAATCAAATCTAAACCACAATTTTCAGATTCTATGGTTTTATTTCTTCATACCTTGGATGTTGTAGCATTTTTTTCATGTTGCGGGATCGGTCTCATTTTGCTTCTGCATTCAACTTCTTTGTGCCAAAAATTATTACAAAAGGAAGATTTTGTTTCATCTTGGAGAGGTGATAAAGCATTGTAGGAGTATTTGTTTGACCCAATCTCATTCTTTTGTTTTCTAGTTTCTCTAGTCATAATAGTTTTATAAGCAACACATTGAATAGACTTATGACCAAAATTATGACAAGTGAAGCATTGACCATTGAAATAGAAGTTCCTATGGGTATAGTACCTTTTTTAGTAGCTTTCCTTTTAATTGTGGTAAGGATGTTTTACTTGAGAGACATTTGATCCTTCATTCCTTTACTGAGTGCTAGAATTTTGATGATTGTTTCCCTTTACTACATTGAGATAACTTATTGTTCCCGTTTCAAAATATTTTGATATTTATCCATTATATCCAAGACATGTCTTTATTAGAGGAGAGTGTTGTACTTTTATTATTTCTTCTAAGGTCTCAGATCCTTTAGAAAATATAATATTTAGACCCTTTGTTTTCTCAAGTTCCTTTCTTAGACTTACTATTTATAGTTATAACTTTTCACTGTGCCTCTTTTTTTTCTAGAATTTGTTTCTTCGGGACTTCTTTAGCTAATTTAGCTTCTTCCAAACGAATTTTAAGTTGAGTCATTTCTTCAATGAGATTATGATTTTCTTCTAGGGAATCCATAAAGACATTATCAGACATTATCAACACATTTATCTTCAAATGCCATAAGTAATTTATATTCTTGATTAGATTCACCTTCTTCACCATTTGAAATACCATTACTATCTTCATGTTTGTGGAAAATTTTCTTGTTTTCAAACTTTCCTCTAACATTCACTTTTGCATAATTGTTCCATTTCTCATGGTTTTCTTTAAAAGGGAATTTAGCAGCATAATGACCAACTCTTCCACAAGTAAAACATTTGAAAGGAAGCTTACCTCTAAATCTACTAGTTCCTACTTGGATTTTCTTTATGAAGTTCGCCTCTTATTGATCTGATACGTAGCCTGATTCCTTGAGCTCCTCCTTTTCTTTTCCTTTATAAGTAGCTTTGAATGTTTTCTCTTTGATATATGATGGACCTCCTTTTCTCATTTCATAGGCTGTTAAGATCCCATGAATTTCTTCAAAAGTAAGATTCTTGAAATCTTGCATTTATTCAATGGAGAATACTTTTGAATTGAATTTTGGAGTTAGATATCTTAGTATTTTCTCAAAAAGCATAAAATCTTTTACTTTATCACCAAAATTTCTCATTGAGTTAACGATCTCATCTACCCTAAGAAAGAAATTTCCAATACTTTCATCACTATGCTTTTTAGAGTTTCATATTGAATTCTAAATATTTGAAATTTGGCACTCTTTACCTTAGTGTCACCTTCATAAATTTGGATGACATTCTCCCATATATCCTTTGGGGTATTTATCTGCATGACCTTTACAAATTATGATTCTTCCAGGCTTCCCAAAGAGCATTGACATATTTTTCATTGATCTCATATTTCTCCTTTCCTTATTCATCTGTGGGAATGGATGATGGATAATGATAGCCTCCTTCAACGATTTCCCAAACATCAACTCCAAGTGACTGCAAATAATCTCTCATTCTAACTTTCCAGAAAACCAAGTTCATTCTAATAAACAAAGGTGGTTGAAAACATGATACTCCCTCTTGATTGATCATCTTGATGAATCTCCCTTCAAGTGATCAAGCTTCTTTTGAAGGACCTGCTCTGAAACCAATTGTTAGGAAAAATACAAAGCGGGGGGGGGTGAATCAGTATTATACACAATTTAATTTCAATTTCTTATTTTAATTTGTATACGTGAATGTTGTAAAGGAAACTAGCGTATGTACAAGATTGTTACTACAGAAACCCGTGTATATCCAGGTAAATTATATGATCATTAATTTCATCACATGTGCAGTATTAATCATTGCATCAGTATTCCATTGTTCATCAATTAAAAAGTAATTATGAGCATTAAAGAAGAAGATAGAACATCCACACACAAAATCATATGAACACCAGGATTTTTAGGTGGAAACCCAATGTGGGAGAAAACCATAGTTGTTGTCGTATTTTTATTCTTTTATTAAAAAAAATCTTCTTACAATCTTGTATTAGCACAAAATCTAACCAGCATGCAGGTTCCTACCTACAGAAGGATGCAACCTTCTCTTGTTTTCCAGCTCCTACTGGAAGGGAGCTACAACCCCCTTTTTGAAGATTGTTATCCTCAACTCTTTGTGGATCACCTTTCAAAATGTTTCAAACTAGATCCTCTTCCAACAATTCTAAAATCAATTACCCAAATATTGAACCAACTGAAACATAAAATAAATCACTAAATATCAATCAACTATTGCAACCAATGAAACTAGATCAAACTAAACCAAAAAATATCATACCAAGCCAAACTTTGTTACCTATCATAGAAACCAATTGTCGCCACTGGAAACCATGATCAATCATACATCATATTGTGTATGTTATTGTTCTTAATAATACCCACGTATGTACGTGCTTCTCCTTAAGAGGACTTGTGTACAGATCTCAAAATACTCAACAACTGAGTATGAATCACTGTCACACTGAATCAATCACTAAACCCATCACAGATCACTGAAACAAATACAGATCACCACACAGTAGCTTCATCCCTAGTCAACATATCATTCCATAAAAAAATCAACCCAACCATAAATGTCAAACACAGATTATCATGAGAGATACATCATTGATAGACAAAAACAAACATGACATAACTGATCAAAAATCATTAATAGTTCATACTGCAAAACCGTAGCAGGTTTATGCTACTCTTATAAAGCATTTCCATGTATGTACACACTTCTCATGTTTAACACTTGTGTATAGATTCTTAACTTCTGAAAAATGTATACACGACTCCCCAGAAAAATATTGTGTATGTACATGACCTTTCTGAAGCAAACATGCGTATAGATTTGTAATCACTGAATCATGCCTTCGCTACAACGAAAAAACATACTTTGCAACCCTTACTGGCACATGTTTATGCAAAAGTATCATTACCATTATAAATATATCATTGTTAGTCATAATCATAAAATATCAAGCAAGAATGTTCATTAGTCTCTACTATGCTTTCAAATATATCAGATCTAAACCTTCTCCATGCTCCTTGGTGCACACCTATTTCAGAAAAAATCATTCATCAATAACCCATAACTTGCAGACACAACACTTTGATCTTCATCTACTTATATAGCTTAGGACTTAGCCAATACCTTAGGGAAATCACTTAGTAATCAATGGTATTCTTTGACGAGACCAAATATTCCTTTTCGCACTCATTACTATGGGCCAATACCATGGTAAACACCCTTGGTATTGAGGATACCATGGTGCGGAAGAGATTATTATTTGTAGCATCAAATGTATTCTAGCCACGAAATTTTTTGGAAAGGATATAATACATGAGATCTCCAAAACCCAGAAATCGTTTCTGGAAATTCTGCCTAGAAGTGGCTTAATTAGATTGTTAACTAGTTTTTAAATATTTCCTAAGTATAAACTTAGGGAATATGGTTAATTAATCATAATTAATCAATTCAAGGCAAGAATCATATAGAAACTCACTTATATCGACTCCAATATTATCCTAGCCATTGATTAAGTTGTAATCTCGGTCATTGAAGTCTCAACAGAGGATTATAAGAGGAGTTCAATGTGGTGATGAAGAACACAGTTGAGAGGTTCGATTTCATTAGCATATTGATTTCCAGAGTAGCAGTATTCAGTTGTCGAAGAGATATATAATGAGGTCGAATCAGTGAGGAAGAGGGGTAGAGACGATGAATTCAGAGGGAAAATTCCATATCCGGTGAGTGCATTTGTAGAGAGGTTGACGCAAAGGCAGTGTAGTAGCCTCTAGAGGCAGTTTTAATTTTTCTAGGGTAAGATGAGTTCCAGTTCCAGAAGCTGGATAGTGGTTCCAGAGGATAGGAGATACATTTTCCCATAGAGTAGTAGACCAAGCAGCTTGAGTAGAAGCTAGTTCAAACTGATTGTAGAAGGGAGTGCGCTAGCATGACGCAATAGATGTGTCGAGCCAATTTGGATGGCTCACCTAGAGCTGACATCAGAGCTTGAATTTTCCTATTGAGTGAGGTAATTTCCTCACTAGATTTTTCTTGCCAGTTTTTCTCTATAGGATTTCAATTTTCGGCATCCATTTCTACTTAGATTATTTCATTACTGCATAATAATAAAACCCTCATATGCTGCATCGATTTTCCCAAGTTGGGTTTTTCTGACTTTCATCCAAAATGAATTATGTTCATTTATGTGTGTGTTCTAGCATTTCTTCCAGCATTTATTTTTCCATATTTTTATTTGTGGAGGTTGCAGTGTGATGTATTCAATATTTTTCATAGGAAACAGTAAATAAATTGTTGAATTAAACTTAATAATTAGGAGAATATTTTCCAATTGCTGCAATAGGATTCCAGTTTTTGGAATTTTCACATGGTTTTAGAGCGCAGTTGAACAACCTGATATCTCAGAAAATTTCCATTGCTCGGTGTGGGCAACAGATTCAAATTCCCAGAGGGAAGTGCAATCACTTTGAAAAGAGGTCGAGTAACTTGAGGAGATTCAAATTTTTCTGAGAAAGGGATAGAGAAAATTTGATCTCTCCAGATCGAGTAGCTCAAGAGGTGGAGGGAGAAGCTAAGTATTTTTCGTTGAGTAAATCTCTATTTGGACACAGAGGTTTTTGCAGTAGTTCACTAGAGAAGAACATGCATTGGGTGGAAGAAGAGCACGCACTGACGGAAAATTTCTCTCAGGGAACTTCTAGTCTTGGAAGTTTGAATTTCTAGTTGCAGATCAGCAGTAGCACCCAATAGAGCCACACATTCCTAGAGGGAGTGTGAGTCGTAGAGAAGAAACCGAGCACGAGGGAAGAGGGATTTTTCAACATTTTATTAGAGATGGACACTATAGAGTTGAGAGATCAGGATAGGTTGGATGGTGCTTCCAACTATGTCATCTGGAAGGCAAGGCTATCCTTCCTTCTATATGAATTTGGCATGAAGGAATATATCAATAATGTGGTGGTGATTCCCACGGATGTAGATCAGCTGAAGGAGTACAAAAAGGATATGGCACAGGTGAAGCAGTTGATCCTAGATGGCGTCAAGGATCATGTTGTTTCACATATAGTTTGAAGGGATACAACCAAGCATATGTGGCATTCTCCTACCATGTTGTATCAGGGTACTTCCGAGCATCGTAAGATGTACCTCTAGGAGAAGTGACATGCATCTGGATGCAGAAATGGGAAGGCATAAATACTTTCCTCACCGGAATTCAAGAGGTATAAGATCAGTTGTCGATTTTTGGGGCAACACCTCAAGATTTGAAGCTAGTGTGGTTCGAACTCAATAGCATCTCAGAGGATTGGCATGTCTTCATCCAAAGTATTTTTGGCAGATACATGCTATCAGGATGGGACATGATGTGGGTTGACTTGCAACAAGAGGAGATGAGGCTAGCTCTTTTAAAATCTCCATTAGTGGCACCAACATCAGATCGAAGTAGGTGAAGGAGGAGGATAATGTGGCCCTCGCATCTAAGGGTCTTAGTCAAGGATAGGGGGAATAGAGGAAGAAGAATAAGGACTTTTCGAAGGTCAAATGCTTCACGTGTAGTGAGATAGACCACTACAATACACAGTGTCATATCAGGAAGAAAGACAAGGAGGATAAGCAGGACCAGGAGGAAGCTTCTGCATAGATCGATAGGTTGTCCTCCAGGCTGGAGGAAGACTTCGTGATGTTTGTTGACATACCTCTGGGTGTGAGGTGGGGTGACTTGGTTTTGTAGCCCCAGAGCGCTAAAGATGGATAGTTTCCTTGAGGAGTCCACCTCTTGGATCAGTATCTCACTATGGTGGCCCAAAGTATTCAATAGCAGGATGGACCAGTGGCAATTGATACAGTCATATGCCAGAGTGGCAGTTGCAGAGAATAGTAACAGTCAGATGTTGGGGAGTGCAATGCATAGTTGGTAGTAGAGTAGATGGCACAGTGCAGAGTCACCAGTAGTATGGATTCCTAAGTGACAATGCAGATGTTATGAGAAGTCAGGACTTAGATGACAGATGCATCATACTGAACACACTTGGTTCAGTATTTTTGATGCTTCTCAGTTGCGGTAGTTGCAGTTGTAGCAGCAACATATGAGAGGGAGTTTTAGTGAAAATTTATTGTTGGAAACAGTTCAACAGGGTCAACAACAGCACAAATGTATTTCATATCAAATTTTCGTAGTGGTTAGTGGGTAGCAGTAGCCAGACATCAACAACGTGATAGGAGATGATGCAAAGATGAGGTGTTTTGGAAGTAGGTGCAACACTATAACACATTCCTCACTAAGAGGGACTATTAGTTTTTGTAGCATCTGATGTGTTCTAGCCACAAAAAATTGTGGACATGCTAGAATACATGAGATTTCCAAAACTCGAAAATTGTTACTGGAACTCAGGGATAATTTTAGGGGCGAATTTTAGCCCAAAGGTGAATTTTAAGGGATTTTAAATTTTATTAGGGCGAACTAGAAGTGGCTTAATTAGATTATTAACTAATTTTTAGATATTTCCTAAGTCTAAACTTAGGGAATATGGTTAATTAATACGAATTAATTAATTCAAGGCGAGAATCATCTAGAAACTTGCTCAGATCGACTCCAAGATGATCGTATCCATTAATTAAGTTTTAATCTTAGTCATTGAAGTCTCAGTCGGGGATTATAAGAGGAGGTTAGTGTGGTGACGGAGAACACACTTGAGAGGATCGATTTCATGAGCAGATTGATTTCTAGAGTAGCAGCAGTCAGTAGTCAGAGAGAGAACTAGTGAGATCGAAGCAGTGAGGAATAAGGGCAGAGACAATGAAGTTGGAGGAAAAGTTCCAGATCTTGTGAGTGCATATGCAAAGAGGAAGAAGATCCATAGAGAGGCTGACACAGAGGTAGCGTAATAGCCTCTAGAGGTAGTTTTGATTCTGCTAGTGAAAGAGGAGTTTCAGTGCCAGAAGATGGAAAGATGTTCCAGAGGCCAAGAGACACATTTTCCTAGACAACAATAGACCATACGAATTGAGGAGAAGTTGGTTCAAACTAAGTGCATAAGGGACTACGCTAGTGTGATGCAATAGTTGCATAAAGCCAGTTTGGACGGCTCACCTGGAGTTGAGGTTAGAGCACAGATTTTCCTATGGAGTGGGGAAATTTCCTCACTAGATTTTTCTTGCTGGTATTTCTCTATAGGATTTCCATTTTTGACATCCAATTGTACTCAGATTATTTCATTGCTTCTTAAAAATAAAACCCTCATCTGATGCACTGGTTTTCCCAAGTTGGGTTTTTTCCGGGGACTTTTGTCCAGAAAAAATTGTGTTCATTTTATGTGTGTGCGCTAGCATTTCTTCCAAGGTTTATTCTTCCGCAGTTTTATTTGTGAAGGTTGCAGTGTGATGTATTCAATATTTGTCGTAGGAAACAATAAATAAATTGTTAAATTAAAATTAACGATTAGGAGAATATTTTCCAGTTGCTACAATAAGATTCTAGTTTTCATAATTCTCATAGAAATTGTATGATAATTTTCTTCACCATACCCATGTATATACGCATCCTTTCTTCATAGGACTCGTGTATACTTTCTCACACTTTATATTTACCATTATTATGTCTGTAAACTGATGTTCCTTTGTTTATCTCAACTATAGTATCTGCATAATCATCATGTTGACATCTTTATCAAGTAGGTTGCCATCAAGGACAACACATTAAACATAATTCCAACAACATTATGTATTTTGAAAAACCTAAGTGAGAGCTTTTAATTAAGTTGTAGATCATATTTCTTAACATTGAGCATTCATCTTCCAACAACTTAAATTTTCCTCTTATATTGCACGGAGTGTTCATGACCACTGGTGAGCCCTGATATTGCAGAAAGAGTGCTACAACTCCCAAAGGCTACTCAAATTTACTTTATCAACCCAGGGTTCATACAAAATTGGAGGTGACAATTCTATATTCACAGCAGATGAACTCTACCAATGCCATCCTCATCATAGTTCTACAATGAGGTGCTAGTAACTATGGTTACTCTAGGAAATTAGGAATTCTGTCACACTTCTAAATCCAATTTAATACTGGAAATAGATCATAACCATTATTCTATTAAAAAAGAAAGAAACTACTCTAGATCGCACTGATTCATCTAACTATTGTCTACTTTTGCAAGAAAGAAAGATTCATACTAATGCTGAGGCAAGAAAAGGAAATTACACTAAGTTGCATTCATAGTCTAGATTACTGAATTGTATTGCAGAAAAGGGAACTAATCTGGTGCACACATGTTGAATCAATGACTAACTAAGCCCTATCTAAGTTATTCTTAACTACCGTGTTTAATGATGCATCTTGTAATGGACTAATCACACTTTAAAATGGCTTTGTTTTGTAGAAAAAGAAGGAGGTGCTTGGGTGGTCTAGGAGGGTCCCTGGACCAAAGATTCATGGATGAAGGTCTATTGGTGGCTTCGCTAGGATTGGATGAAGTGGAAGAGTGATTTTGGGCTTAAGGAGAGGGTGTTTGGCATTGCTACAAGAAGCTGCTACAGGATGTCCTGAAAAGCTACAAGAAACAAACTGAGAGGATTTGGAGGCCATAAATGATGAGAAGAAGGTTAGGATAGGTGGGGGAAAGGTGGATCCCGGTATATGAAGGATAACCAACCCCTTTTCCAAGCTCATGTCTCTTCAAAAATCATTTCTTTCACCCACAAGGTTTCTCTCGGTGATGTAATGGTGACCTCAAAAACAGGGTTGTAGGTGACTTGGATGGAATTTGTCTGATGAAGGGTGAAAAAATTAAGATGATGGTGTTGAAGGGATCAGTCTCTGTTGCTCTATCCAAACCTGAAATAAAGACATTTGTTCATGCATTCATCATTGAAAAACTTATAGGTAGATTTATAATTGAATTTAGATAAATATTCCTATGCAATTGAAACATAATTATATCTCTAAACCTACAACATGTTCATGATAATAAAAGTAAAAAATATATAAATATTCCAAGAAATCATAAACTGAAAATATATTTGGTCTGTGGTGGAATACCTTCCTCCTCAAGCTCCAATGGAAGAGGTGAGAGAGGGGGGCTTAGCACACAGTGTTAATGTTTTATATGCTACCAAACAGGTAATGAGAGAAATAAATTACTGAAACATAAAAGAAAGGCACATGTGCACAAGAGAGACTGAGGCCAATGGATTGGGCACTAACCCACAAGCTCAGCTTCCTGAGATCAACTCAGTGGAAAAGAAACCAAATGTTCATCTTATTTCATAACCAATATTTTACATGAACAGTGAAAGTCAGAAAATTCTAATACAAAATCCAAGAGTGCTTTAGTTGCATCCAAAATTTGAATCCTAGTGGGCTCTTGATCTGGCCTATTTATGCTAGAGGGTAGCTACTAACAACTCCCTAAAAAGTAGGTTTTTGTTCCCTTGGAACTCGAGATAACTGGAGCTTGGCTCCCTTTGATCATTCACTTGCTTGGATGCCTCTGATTTCGAGATGTTGGAGGAGAATCGTGAAGAGATATTTTTGCCTTTATGAGTTAATAAGGTGTTCAACCTCCTTACAATTAATCCTTGTTGTCTACCCTGAGCCCTGATTATGAAATCTTCTCAAAAATTGCATTATTCCCTTTATTTTTCCGCATTTAAACCATATTAGGCCTCAAATCATGGCAATCGTTAATACACCATTCTCACTAAGAAAAATATGACAAAATGAAATTAAATGTGAGATAGAGAGAATAATTAAGCTAAAAGGGTGACAATTAACTCCTTAGAAAATACCTAATGATGATGCTCATCAACCACCACATTCCTAGATATCCATAAATGTTTATTCTCATGGTCTTTAGTGGTCACTAAAAACATAGATGCCCTATCATTGTTTATAAAATACCCTTGCCTAAACAATAACTTATGCATTTCACGTATTCCCCTATAGTCCATGAAAACAAACTTACACAAATTTTGAAATAGAGGGTAAATACCAAGCACCCAAGGGAACAATACTAAGGAGTGAATTGAGCTTTCGAAATTGGAACACATAGTAAACCAAATTGAAATTCCAACCCGAAAAGGAAAATACATGATAGTGGTGATATGATACAACACACACATGAGAATAGAGTGATCGCAACAATTGGTCCAAATTTATTTTATTGGAATCAAACAAAACCCAATATGTGGGATTTGAATCCTCCATCTACAATAGACTACCTAGAAAAAGAAAAAGAAAACAAGGCCCCTATTTCCAAAGCCACAAACAAATGGCTTAAATAAAACACTTTCACCGTAAACAAGGATAGGGATTGAATTCCAAAAAAAATCTAGCACAAGTCATTGAGTTGAGATAGAAACCATGAGGATTTTTATCCATTTTAATTTAGAAAACACCAAGGAACACCAAAAAAAGTTTAAAGTGAGTGTTTGCCTGAGATTCCACTTGAACCAATGTTAACCATCTCCAAGTCCCTGTGCCAAATGAAGCACTTGTACTTTGAGCCATTATCCCACCTGTCTCCTACGTAAATTCTTCGTGAGCTTAAAATTGTTCGTCGAGGATAAATTCTAATAAGTTTGAGGATGTCATAAGGATAGTTCACTTTGCATCATGCCTCCCTATACATTGATATGTTTCAATTGGTAAGTGCATAACTTGTCACAATGCATAAAATATTATGGATAAGAACTTGGGAATAACTTAGAAAAAAAGACCCCCAATTTTTTCTTAGACTTCCTTCACTTAATTTTGAGGCCTCATTTTCAAGGGTGTCCACTTGATGATTTTTAGCCCTAAAAACTTGGAAAAAGGTGATATCCTCATAATAAAAAAATCTCTTTTTTTATTCTTGTGATGAGGCAAGCTAGCTTTCTAACATATGAGGCTTTATTCTTGTTTATAATATCGATGATTATGCTTGAATTATAAACATTACTAAATTTCTTCACACTTTTTGCAAATATAAATTTTAATCTTAAATGATAGCATATGCCTTAGCCTAATTGTCTATGGTTTTCCTTAAACCTCATTCATAATGCAATTCTTTATCCCTAGGGATCAATGATGATCCTCCACACTTATAATCCTTAAATTATATCACTATTATTATTATATGAAATATATTTCAAATCAAATTATAATTCCACATTTACTAAATGAAGCATCAATTACATCGATAGGCATCCTCTTTCAAAATTGAGGTTCCAAAATATGTGTTTTTTTTTCAATAATAAATATAGGTGGATGGATAAGGTTTAATATGCATTGAATATTCTTCATTATAATAAAAAATACAAAGATAAGATTAAACTCGAAAACCTAATCTTGAGTGTTTTTTTTCCTTTATCTTTTTTTTTTTTTAATAAATAGTAACTAATGTAGATTTCTTTATAACTAATCATGCATTCCTATGTAATATATAAATAGTACTGATTAACAAAAGGTTGTTTCCTAGATAATACCCATCTATTGTTATCATTATTGCAATTATTGATGCTGTTATTATTGTTGTTTATGATTAAAACATTGAAAAAAATGACATGCAAATTATAATAAGGGAAGGTGGCACAAACTCCTTGTCCATAATGTTTAAGAGCATATTTTCCAATTCTGACATATTGCAACTCAAGTACTATGAAGCTACCACACTTTTAGTCTATAGTCAAGCCTTCTCATGCAAGGCAACACCATTTGGTTGTTACTAATGTTATTCAGAGGTAGAAAGCACATGGTTTTCCAAAACTAATTAGCACTATAGACACTCACTAGAAGGGTTTTCTTGAATAAATTTTATATAATACTTTTTTGAACTATATTTTTTATAAAAAAAAATATAGGCATCATATTTATATGGAGGTGACTGGCTTACATTGGCCATATTTAATGTAGTTTCAATAGTTATAAAACAAAATGGTTAGAAAAATTACATCAACCACCTTTAATGTACTTATAATGGTTAAAAATTTACATTGTTAAATCTTTAATTTGATTTCGTTAAGATGACCCAAAACATTAATACTTGCAAAAACTTGCATAAGAATTCCTTGAAAATCTTGTTCGTGAGCTCTAGAAGTTGGATGGAGGATTACAAAGATTGAAACACATCACTAAAAACTCAGAAAAAACTAAGTTTTTTCTTGTGGGTGTGTGTCTCTTTCATCTCAATTTGGTGGTATCCTGAATGTAGATCAACCTTAGTAAAATTATTTTCTCCATGAATATCATCTAGTAAATAATTAATAATCAAGATGAGAAATTTGTCCTTGATTGTAAACATACTGAGAGCCCTAAAATGGGAACACAACTGCCAATTGTCTTCCTTATTTAACTCCATAACTACTAGTGATGAGTAAGGGTTTGCACTCGACAAATGATACCTACCTTTAACAATTCATGAATGAAATTTTATATTTCATTTTTTTGTGCAAAATAGTGTCAATAATGGCATACATTTGGTGTTTTATTAGAGGAATTCCATGGTCATGCTCCCCTTAAGAAGCGGGTAAACCACTTGGTGTATGAGAGACAAGATGATGTTTGATAAGGATCAATTTCAAATGTGGGTGGATTTTTTATGACATATTATCCATGACATGTATGGAAATAAATTGGGCAATAATGCTAGAGTGGCCTTTCTTTAATAACTTATTCATGCAATGAGAGATGACTATTTTAAGGGAGCTTGCCTAAAACCCTCGATGGGTGTGTACATGAGCCTTATTAGTGAAACTCATATAGAATTCTACAAAATCCATGTTAAATGGTCCCAAAGTGTGTAACCATTATCTCCCCAATACTACATCACATTAACCCATATCTATTAAAAAGAAATGGGTTTTGAGTTGATAGTGTCCCATTTGGAGTTTGACATTTTCACATCTACCCCCTTACTTCTTCATATCTCTATTGGTGATCATGATTTGAAAGTTGCGCATTGGGTGTACAAAAAAATTGTTTTCTTCTACTACCCTCTCGTGAACGAAATTGTCATACCACCATTGTCAACTAGGACTACAACTTTCTAATACTTGTTGTAGCCCGTGAGTTTAAATTTTTGTGGAGTCAAAATTCTTGATAATTCATACAAGGAGATTAAGGGTTATTCATGAAAAAATGGTTTGGTATCTACTTGAGTCTCAGTGTTGATGTACTCAACTGTAACTCTAGTGTCTCTTCGATAGTTATGTCTTTAGATAATAAATGCTTGGTAATATAAATTTGGAATAATTTATATTTTTACAATGATGATCTAAAGCATATTTTTTATTACAATTATATTAGATTCCACATATTTGCGGTCTACCATTTATGTTGAAGACAACCTTTATACATTTAAGGGATTAGTAGGATTATTTCTTGGGGAATTACCTTGGGGAGGATTAATGCAGTGAATGAATGTTAGTTTTTTTACTTGTGCATTAATCACCATCAATATCTCTAGGTCCCTCTAAGTTACTTCTAACCATGTAGTAGGATGTTCCATTCTAACGTGTACTCAAATATCCTCCTTGGAGCCACTAATGAAATATTATTTAGAGAAATAATATGTTAAATTATCTACTTGGATGGCTAATTTCTCAAAATATTCCTTAAATTCGGTGACTCGCCTTGTTTGGTATAACTTGGAAAGCTATTACAAATAATATCTCTCTCAAAATGTGCATGGAAAATATAATGAAGTGAATCCAAGTGATGGAGCCAAGATTGGATTTTGAATTCCATTCCCACCATTGGCATATTTCCATATCTAAATTCAGTACTCCCACACTAATTTTTAGCATATAATCAATATGTTTGTATAGGGAAAAGTAACGTTCCATTTGGGTGACCCATTCTGGCAGGTCATAACCATCAAACTTGTTAAGTCCACCTTATGAGAATAATTCCATATGTTATTATCCATTGACTTATTGTAGTGAGTACTCGATGAGTATTTTGGATTGCTAAAGAGTCCTAAGTTAGAAATTTATTCTTGGCATGCTTCAATGTGTTGTGCAGTTTCCTGGTTTTCATGTAGTATGCCTCGAGCTAACATACTCAAAAAATTCACAATCAACTTTTTTTCAAAGTTGTCAAACTTCTCATCTAACTTCTTATCCAATTTATCATTTACGTCAAATTAAAATTTCTTAAGTTTTCCTTCCATTAATTCCATCTTATATGTAGCAAATCAAGTATTCATGTTGCCCAAGAAAGTATGAGGTGGCCTATAGGTAGTCTCCTTCATGGGTGGACTCATTGGGTCTTGACTCTAATTCATTAGTATACATGTAAGGTCCAAAAATAATCGTTGACTCCATATCTTAAGGCACTAACTAAGGAGGCTTAATTGTGTCCTTAGCCATAATACTTGACCACCTAGGTATCAAAGAGTGGTATCCCCAAGTTTTCTTATCAATGTAATATAGCAACAAGAAAAATGATTAGATTATTTAAAGCTAGTTTCACATATACCTAAGGGAATTCCTATATAAAGGTAGGTGGAAGTGAAATTTCATATACATTTACTATCTGATGTGGTATTACTTGAAGGGGTATTGATAAGTGTTACAAGGGTTCCAACAATTCAATTCCACTTGTATTCCCTATGTTATTCTCCTACCATTGTTTTACCCTATGAATGAAAAATCTTTGTGTTATTTAAAGACGCCAAAAAATATCTCTAAAAAATAAAAACAAATTATGGTATTGCTAACATAAGAAAAAACTCTTAAAAGAACTAAAAAATAAATTGTTCAAGGTACAGTTTAAGGAAAAATATGTAAAATGGTCGTAACTTCTGCTACACTTATCATATTCACTATTATGACCCTATTGATTGTCGTAAATTACCTTGCCATCAATAATTAGGAATATCACTTCAACAAGGTACCAATTACATCTATACTTGTTAGGTGTAGTGATATTCCCAATGAACGATAATGTGATTCTACTCGTATTCCCTATGTCCCTCTATTATTTAAAGACACAAAAACATATCTCTAAAACAATAAAAAAAATTATGATCTTGCTAACACAAGAAAAACCTCTCAAAAGCACTAAAAAATAACTTGTGCAAGATAAAGTTTAAGGGAAAAAATGTAAAATGGTCATAACTTCTACCATACTTCTCATATTGGCTATTATCACATTGTTGATTGTTGGAAATGGATTTGCCAACAATAACTAGGAATATCACTTGATCAAGGTCCCAATTACACATATACTTGTTTGGTGTCATGATATTCCCAATGAACAACAATGTGATTCCACTCATATTCCCTATGTTCTTCTCCTACCATTTTTTTTCCAATGAACTAGAAATCACTTTTTTATTTAAAGACACCAAAACATATCTCTAAAAAAATAAAAATAAATTATGATCTTGTTAACACAAGAAAAACCTCTTAAAAGCACTAAAAAATAACTTGTGCAAGGTAGAGTTTAAGGGAAAGAATGTAAAATGGTTGTAAATTATTCTAGGCTTATCATATTGGCTCTTATGACCTTGTTAATTGTCATAAATGACCTTGCCAACAATAAATAGGAATATCACTTGATCAAGGCCCCAATTAGACCTATACTTGTTTGGTTGTGATACTCCTTCGGTGTAGCGATATCATTGGTGTGTGGTCATGATTACCTCTAGAAAAGGTTTTATATGTGAAAAAATATCAATATAAGGGAAAATATATGACCTAATGGAATTTTGATGCTTGGAAATGACCAAACCAACATTTCAGAAATCACCCAGTCAAGGTCCCAATTAGACCCTTTTCTATTCATGGATGGTGATTCCAACCAGTATGTGGGTCTAGTTGCCACCTAAAGTATTCGTCCAAAACTTAGATACTTTCTAATATTATTATCTAAATCTAAGTGCAATCTAAACTAATATGCAAAGAATAGAAATAAATCTATTCTATCTCGATCAAGAGAAGAAGCAGTCTCAATCTCAACTAAGATCCAGATAAATGGAACAGAATTGAATCTGGGATTATGACGAGCCAACAACTCATAGAAATAGTTCATATGATTGAAAAAATTACAGACACATCTACAAACTTCATTTTACTAATAATCAGTTATCAAGACCTCACAAGAACATAATTAAATTCAATGATTAATGAATGAATTCAAGATTAGCTATACCATTTCATCATAGAAATAGTTCTCATAATGAAACAACGCTTAGATCAAAGACAGGTATGCAATCTAGTTACTAATCAGTTATCAACAATCACATCCAAGTCTACTTGAATTCATAATTCAATTATAATCTCATTTTGACCAACTACAAAAGGAATATTTCCATTAGTTTTATATGAGCATGTATTGTCATGAATTAACTAGTGCATAATTCTGAAACACATACTTATCTAGAATAAAAAAGAGATCGAACTAAATAAGTCTAAAATATATTAATTGGTCCTCAAGTTTAGCCAAAAATATACATAAATGAGAATTTCTTATTACAAACATTGGAGTGTACATTATTTCAAGGATTGATCATGATAGCTATAGCTTCTCCATGCTACAACATATCTCTTTCGATCTAGTCCAACAAGTTCAATTTCCTCTAAGGATTTGACTTTTACATTAGTGTAAGATTCTTTTTCTTTTTCTGAAATTGGAACCCTTTCCTCTTCTACAGACCTCTTATTTATAATAATACAGTTCAATTCTAAAAAATAAGTTTGTTTCATGACAACTTCATGAGGATTTGTTTTCTGAATTTTGGGAGTTGAAGAATCCCCCTTTTCCTCTGAAACTCCAATCCATGAATCCTAAGGCTCCAAGTGGTAACAACCTTCCACAAACTCTGCAAAAATATTCATAAAAATATCATTAAAAGCGTATTAAAACTCAAAGAACAACTCAAATCTAAAAACATTTGAAACTAATCATTCTAAGAAAAACTCAATTCCTGTAAATGAGAAACAAATTCCAAAATCGGAGCCGAGTTTTTTGTTGTTGTTGAAATCATGATAAATAGACAACCTTCTGATGAGGCAAAAGTAGCAAAATGTTTCGGTATCTATTTTTATTTCCAAAACTTAACTAAGAAATATTAGTTTGATCAAATTTCGTAGTCTTTTATTCTATTGGGTTTTTTTAGCATTTAGCTTCCAAATTTGTTTAAAAAAATGTTTCCAGATTTTTCTCTTTGATCTTAGCTTTCCAACGAGGTATCATTGATCTGATTCCATGCCCTTAGCCAAAGATATGGCCTATGAAAATTGGGGTCCTGTAACACCTCATTTATTTGGAAGGTGTATTTTGGCGGTCAAAACGTGTGTTTTGTCAGTGAATTAAAACCAAAACAAGGTTAATCCCACATGCATGGGGGAAATATATTTTCTTGTGTTTATATACAAGAATGGGTATAATGCTTTATGTAATCATGTAGGTGGTAGGAATAGTAGAGTGTAGCATACCATATATTTTGTCCATCATAAATTGAGCTAAGGTAAGGTGATAAATATAATTAACAAATTAAACCTTAATGAATTTAATATGAAACATAAAATAAACCCTTTTGATAAATGAGTGACGTGGAGTGATGGAGTGGTGAGGTGTATCTTAGGTGGAATTGAAAAAAATAATAATAATAAACCCATTGATGTGAATCTTGGTTGAAATGGACTTCTTGTTGCAATTTTATTGATAACTTCTGCTATAGGCGATGAAATAAAATTATGGCAAATACCCATTTGAGGTATTGAAGATATATTTCCATTGATATAAGGCATTTGAAATTTTATGACTTGTACTGGAGTAAGAAAATGATTCCACAAGCTCATAGGACGCGCGGCGATGCAATGTTCCAGACAGGTGTAACTTCAATTGCACATATCTCTCAAACTAGGAAATGAAATCAAATTTCAAAAAAACCAATTTTAGATAATAAAAAATAATTTCAAATGAAATATTTTTCACTCTCTAATATGATATTTGGAGACCTTGAACTTGCACGAAGTTTGCTGAAGATTACTACAAAACATTGAGACTAAAATGTGTTTCAAACCCTCATTCTCGTAAGTCATAGCCTAAATTTATATTTATGCAGTAACACAATAAAATACAAAAATAAAAATAAACACAGAGATGCAGCAGAAATAAAACTTCATTTCATTAATGTCAAATGATTGAAATATGCTTACAGACAGAATGGACATAAACTAGCTAGGGCGATGGTCGCTTATCTCTGAGAAGAGATGTGGCGGCTACATGCCTCTGAACTGTGTTACAATGAGGCTCAAGGGCTTTTTTATTATTGAACAATAATAGAAAACCATAAACAACCAAAACCCTAACCCGAGGAGATGTAATACCAAGATTTTATGTGCCCCGTTGGGGTTAGTTGGGTAGCCAACTTCCCGGGGTCGTAACTTGGTTATATTATCTTTGTTTCATGTGTATGATACCTCATTGGAAAGATATCTCCCAGGACTATGCCATTTAGGGCCTCAAAATGGCTTCAAAAGTTCAGGACCCGAAAAACTGCTAGAAGTAGTAAATAAGAAAAATGATGAAACTGACTAGGTGGAATAGGCGAGTGGCCACCAATATCCACCTGGATCATTCTCCCCCCTTTAGGGAGCAATGGTCCCCATTGCATTCCGAGCCTCCATGAGGTGGGGAAATTTCTGATGAACCTAGTCCCTGGTGAAGGAGTTGGCCTACTTTGACAACTCAGTATAGTTGGATCAATTTGCAAATGTAGCCAAACTATGTCACCCACCTAAAACTTGTGTGGCACCCGAGGTTCATCCTAGCAATGCTTGTACTTGGAATTGGATTTCTCCAAGATATCGTGGACCTGCTGGCGGACGTGCTGGATGTGTTCAATAAATTTGGTTGCTTTATTAGCCTCGGGAAGTACACATGTGGATTATGTTTGTATGGTCGCATGAGGTATGGCAACATCAAGCAGCGACGCGCCTGTGGTCAGATCAACGGAGTGCTTGGCCTGACAGTGTAGAGGTAACTCTGTGTCCATCTGCTGCTGTCGTGTAGGGGGGCCTATTTGGAGGTTGTGGCCACAATATTATTGTTTCCCTATGGGCAAATTGTAATGAAAACAATTTCTTGGTTTGGGAAATAATATTACTATGTTGCTTTGCATTAATCAAAGAGATGGAATGAGGCTATACTACCTTCGGTGTACTTTACAAGTTATTTCTCAAATTAATAATAACAGAAGGAGGCATAGACTCATACACAACATGTCTCTTCCACAAGTACTGTTGGCCCAATAATACATCATACACGTCAAGAGGAGGAATATCACACAATACCTCATTTGTGAAGGGCTTGATGTTGTACGACAGGTGGCACTGCTGGATGACGCAGAGATCTCTTCCTTGGTGAAGCCACTTGATGGTATATGACTATGGGTGTGTTTTGTTCAGTAGGTTGAGTCGCTTCACGACCTCTATTGAAATGAGGTTCTTTTGGCTTCCGCTATCAATAAGGAATTGCAGTGGAGAACCCTTCACCCACATCCGTGAATGGAAGAGATGCTCCCCCTCCTTTGGATCCTCAAGATCCTCCCTCTGGAGCTTGGTGGTGGCAATAGTGGCACTAGGATCCCCATCAATGATCTGTTTCCCTTTGTCATTCCCCTTGTCCAGTTTTGACTCAGAATCAGAACATGCATATGATTCAGATGCCTTCAGTTCAGCCACCAACGACTGTTTGGTTTGACATTCGCTTGTGTTGTGAGTGGATCTGATATGAAATTCACACCACCTCATTGTTTCCTTCTTTGGCTTTGTGGTGTTGTTCTGAGTCGCCCCGTTTTGGCTTTGCCCCTTGTTACGTGGTTTGGGGGCGCCTTTCCCTAGCTTCGGATTCGCAGATCTAAAGTCTCGCTTCTTCTGCTTAACTTTCTGCTCGATCTTGGCAACATATCGCCATGTCATGCCAAGCGAGGTAATGTCGAGGAACTCTATTTCCTCCTGAATGTATATGTGCAAATAGTTGCAGTACTTGAGCACTAAATGTCTCTTTAAATCTTTAATACTCAACTGCGCAAGGTTTGGAACAAATTCATCAGCTCGTGCACATCTTGATCCCTCTGTTGTCGCAGTGTGGTCCATTGAATGTACTTGTCCTCATAGCTCCCCCCAGGATAATATTGTTCCTTGATGTCGTCTCAGAACAAATTCCAAGTGGGTGCGGCCAAGAACAGAGAGGGTTCCCTCTCGTCCTTTCGATCACAGTAAGTTTCCCACCAGTATTTGACATGGGGGGTGGCTTTGAGGAGTGAAAAAGTAATATTTTCTGGGTCGAAGAAATCATGAAACGAAAAATGCCCTTCCAGCAAATTTAACCATCTATCTACGGTGTCTTCATCTATCTTGCCTTCAAATACAGGAGCATCAAAGTTGACTTGTACCTTGAAAGGATTGGCACCTCCAGAGTGCTTTCTGGATGCAGATGCACTGCCAATGGGTGGTTGTTGAAGGTATGGGAAAATTTATCCATCATTGTGGTCATTTGTTTCTCGAGGGCCTCCTTAACCAATATTTGGATAGGATCTCCTGCTCCCTTGTCTTTCTTTTCTTCTGCCATGGGAGGTCATCAGGGTTTGTGAGGCTGATATTGCAAAGGTTCAACCAGATCGAGCAATAACTCCTTATACCTCGACCTCGTTGGGGACATGGATAGAAATATCGAGAAATAACAGAACACTCTAATACCACTGATCCGGATCTTGGTTGAAATGGACCTCTTGCTACAATTTTGTTGATAACTTCTGTTATAGGTGATGAAATAAAATTTCGTAAAATACCCATTTGAGGTATTGAAGAGATATTTCCATTGATATAAGGCATTTGAAATTTGATGAACTTTAGAGTGTTTATATTCAACAAGATGATGATCCTAGTGAAAATTAAGCACCTACACTAGTTGGGGCCCACAAGCTATTTTTAGGTGTATGTCTATTTTTAGAATGGTGAGCATATTATATTTATAGTAGGAGTCTATTTATAGATGGTTGAGAAAATTATATTTATAGATGAGATTCTATTTTTAGATGCATTGGTGAATTATATTTATAGATCGCATGTCTAAAAAATAGATCGGATGTCAATTATTATTAACCCTTAATAATAATTGGACAATAAATAATAATCTATTTTCTTGAAGCACTTGATTTCAGTTAATTGATGTGGCAAACCGGTTCACTGAAGGAATTACGAGTTCTAAGGTTGGTTGGTGGGACATTCAGAGTGGACTTCATTGTAACTGAGTGATACAAAGTTGTAACAGAGTTCGATGTGTAGTTATGTGAGTTGTTATTTTGTTTAACTTAGTTAAGTGAGTTAAACTCAGTTGTGCTAGTTGTAACTAGTTGTAACTAAAGATACACTAGTGAAGAGATCGGTGAATTAAATATTAAATTAATTCACATGGAGTGATCTCACATGAAACTGAAGAAATACTACTGTTAACTACATGCATGTCAGATCCAGTGGAGTCCCAGTTGAGAGATAGGTGAAAGGGCCTATTTGACTATGAGTTGTGACTATAGTGGTGCATTGAATGCAAATACACACACATTGGAGATGCCAATGAGGATTGCGCAGTCAAGGCAAGGCAATATCGAATTAATTCAGGGATATTCATCAGCAAGGATTGCGCATTGAAGGCAGGTTGTCAGGAGGCAGTAAATTGGTGCATGTGTGAGCCAAATTTTGTATGACAGTGTGAGATGATTGTATATTGTACTGAGAGCTCTTGGAGTAGATTTTTGTATGAGATTGTTTCATGATCCATGATATACATAATATATGATATTTGGGGTTCTTAGCTTTAATATTTCTCAGTAAAAACGTTTGTGTTATGTGTGATTGATTTTTCTTCATGTGTTTGCAATTGGAAATTAAAATTCCACAAAGAGTTAAGTAGAAGGATTATGTATTTAAAAATGGATATAATTATTAGATCAGGAGAATCTGGCAATACATAATTGTATTAATAAATTTCTACATGGAGTGAGAAAATTATTCCACAAACTCATAGGATGCGTGGCGGTGCAATGTTCCAGACATGTGTAACTTCAATTGCGCATATCACTCAAACCAGGAAACGAAATCAAATTCCGTTAAAAACCCATTTGAGATAAGAAAAAATAATTTCAAATGAGATATTTTTCACTCTCTAATATGATTTGTGGAGACCGTGAAACTTGCATGCAGTTTGCTAAATATTACAGCAAAATAGTGATACTGAAATGTGTTTCAAACCCTCATTCCCATATAGTCGTAACCTGAATCTGGATTTATGTATGAATGTAATAAAATAAAGAAATAAAAATAAACATAGAGATGCAGTGGAATTAAAACTTCATTTCATTAATTTTAAATGACTGAAATACGCTTATAGACATAATGGACATAAACTAGCTAGGGCGATGGTAGCTTATCTCTAAGAAGAGATGTGGCGGCTAAATGCCTCTAAACTATGTTACAATGAGGCTCAAGGGCCTTTTTACTATTGAAAAATAATAGAAATCCCTAAACAACCAAAACCCTAACCCGAGGAGATGTAACACAGAGAGTTTATGGGCCTTGTTTGGGTTGGTTGGGCAGCCAACTTCCCGGGGAAGTTCAGGACCCGAAAAAAATTCTAAAAATAGTAAATAAGAAAATTGATGAAACTGAATAGGTGGAATAGGAAAATGGCCACCAATATCCACCTCTATAACCCATAAACCATGCTTGAAGTGAAATGTAGGTTGATAAAATAAATGAAAAATAAATCCCTGCCATCACCATGGAGCAATAATATACATCTATGCCATTTGCACCAAAAATAATCATAAGATAATATAAAAACACGTGACACATTTGCACTAACAATTACCATAGGATAACATCCAGACATGTGACAAAAATAAATCATGACACCCCCACCCTCGCCATCGTAACACCATCACTAAGGTAAGGTGAAAAATATAATTAAAAAATTAAACCTTAGATAATTTAATATGAAACATAAAATAAATCCTTATGCTAAATGGGTGACATGTATCTTAGGTGGAATTGAAAAAAATATATAAAAATTAACTTATAAACCATGCTTGAAGTGAAATGTAGGTTAATAAAATAAATGAAAAATAAATCTCCACCATCAACATGGAGCAATAACTTACATTCATGCCATTTGTGTTGATAATTATCATAGGATAACATCAAGACATGTGAAAAAACTAAACTCATGACTCTCCCCCTCTATCGTAGTGCCATCACGCCCATCGTCAAAGACCATCGCATCAAGCCTTGAAATAAATAAAAAATGGCACTAGCGTTAAACTATAGTCCGATAAAATTTGGTCAAGAATGAACCCAGTATCGATAAACTCTAGTTAAACTCGAGTTAATTATAAACACAATGTCAATAAAACCCGGTTCAAGTATGATAAGGTAATGGTTAACTCAAGTTAAAAATGAACTCAACTCAGATAAAATGCATTTTAGACGAGTTGCAGTGTTGTTGAACCTGAGATGTGGCATGTTATGCTCATGTGGCTTCATTGCTAATGTGGCATGTGGAAAAGTGTGCTTAGATGTTGATGTGGCCAAGATGAAGCAACATGTGGTGGTGACATGGAAGTGCCACCAGCATTTTTTTTCCTTGTGGGCTATGCCCAGTGAGTACTTCCACATCAATGTGCCATTTATGCTGCCATGTGTCATCATGCCACTTCATAAAATAGTGAAACAAAACAAAAATTCAAAAGGCCATAATTTTTTATCTGAGAGTTTAAATAAGATAAACTTTATATCACGGAAAGCTCTCGAAGAGATGAAGATGATAGGAATATCAAAATTGAAAAATTATGAAATCTAAATATCACTCAAAGTAAGAAACCAAATGCAAACCAAGGAGATATTTCAAAATGTATAGGGGAGTTGTTATGGCCTCAACACATCAATATAAACCATGTTATATATATATATATATTCTAACCAATATATAGTATTATGTATTCTTAGATAGCTAGAAGCAGGTTATGAATACTTTTAGACATAGAAGGAAGAATAATCATAGGATTAAGGAAATAGTTCACCAAATCAAGTAACTAATAAGCTTAAATACAATATCTCAACTATTTAAAATAAATAGTTATTTGAAAAAATATATAACATTTTTTGTACTCGATTAATTTTTTTTAAGAAAACATAAAAAACCAAGAAGTAATTTTGAAGCTTTTATAATGTAACCTTTAAATCATACAATTACAAAAATACAACATGTAATATTGTTGGTTCATGCCATTAATTTCCCAACAAAATATTGGCCTTCATCTTAAATTATCTCAATAAAAGTATACATGTGCGCTACCAAGTTTTCCGGCCATGAAGTCTTGAATCCTTCCTTAAACCTAGACATAAATGTATAGGTTCCAATTATGAATTTTCCAACTAACAAGCCTTCAAAATTATATTCAAACTAATAAAAATAAGCATGCTTTATTACAAAGTTTCCAACCCATTTCCTATAAAAATACTTTCTTTTTATATTATTCTATTAATTATCCTTGAAATTCCTCAAAACTTTTTTCTTACAAGAACCTCAATTATTTAGAAAAAAATGATTGAGAGAATCCTTTAATCATTTTATTGATTGAAAATATTGCTATAAATATTTTCCATTTCTATTAAAATATTTAGAATGTTGAATGTATCATACTATCTTTCATTGGTCCACGAACATGAGTTATCTCCTTTTATTCTTTGCTTTATTTGTGCTCTTGGTCTTTGAGATTATATACTTCAACCTAAAAATATGCAAAAATAAAATAAACATAGTTAATGTTTACTATAGGCTCTCTCGAAAATAGGCTCAAGGGACTCCCTCTCCAGGAGGGGTAGGGAGAATACTCAATATCTCTCAACTAGTATCATTATCCCTTTCTACAAACATTGGACCAATAACAACCAATTTTGTTGAACTTTTTTCTCTCAAAATACTACTTCAAATTGCTATCTCATAGGGAATCACGTACATGTATGTATATTGGGATTCATAATTTGTCAAAAACTAGATAAAAGGAGCAACTAGAATCCAAATTTATAATCTCACTCCCATTTTTGATAAAATACACTAAATCCACCATTTATCTCATATAATTTTAGATCATATTTACAGGAACAGGAATACAACAACAGATGACCTATCAAAGACTAAATTGGATCTGGACATAAGCACATTTGAAATAACAAAAATTGAAGAAGGTCGGTAACAAAAATATGTTCTTGACCATTAGGTCTATATAAATTACTATAACATATGGTTGTTTATTGATGTTTCTCATACCACTTTTTACTTTTTGTAATGATATTTCGAGATGTATATGAGTCTCTCTCTTAGAGATATATTAAAATAGTATTTAGTATGTGACATTTGTAAAAGGTGCTTAGTTATTTTCTTCCCCTCCCATAAGGGGAAATACTTTGTTAGATCCTACTTCTTTTATGGGGCTCAAGGCTAGTGCAATGCTGAGAGGCATCTAGAGATTGTAATGTTGTTTTGCTATCTAAATAAAATGAAAGAATTTTTTTCATTATAAAAAAAAGGTTCACTTGACAATAAAAATAAATTAATCAACAACAATATACAATGATCTACTTGTTTCTATGATTTATCCTTCTGCAATTTGAAAATGAGCTTGATTCCATATTATTGAGTTTGAATTTGATTTAGATAGGTAATAGAATAAAATAATGGCCATATCAACAAGTTATTAACAACCTTAGACTTTTACCATCATGGTAATTTATACCACATTGTTAGGTAAAATTAAGATACTCAACTCATAATGTTTTACCAAAGCACTATATGTTGTGCCTTATGGTGCAGAATGTGGCTTGTAAGATGCTTAGTCAAATTTTAGTTCTGACTCCTATTAACAATTGGACCTCGATATATACGATAACCTGGAAACATAGGATGGCATGTCAGTTTAATGGATGACTTGGAAAATGATTAGACTACCATTTTGAAAGTCTCAAATAAATCTAGATATATTACATTCATCTAGATATTTGGATATATGAGTAGTAAAATGTTCTTGAATGTTACTCCTAACTTGATTCTAGATGTAAATGTAAACATTAGTGGAAACTCATTCGACATCCAAACATTTGAGACATCAAAGTGTTGAGCTCCAATGATTATTCTCGGATCTTGACACACTTGAAACCTAAAGTGATCGAACATAAGGGCATCTAATATTTCACCATTGGATCACCACACATTGAGTCTCAGATTTGAATGTTATCATCCAAATTTGAGTGAATCCAACATACAGGCATTAATAAGTTGTGTAGATAAAATTTTCTCTAAATTATAGATGTGATGACATCATTGTCACATCAGTGATCCAACTTTGTTGAAAAATGTAGTAGGAAAGACTCAATTTGACTTTAGCCTTAGTCAGATTGAGTAAAATCGAGTTTCCAGATCAAAAAGATAACTTGGAGGCAGTTAACTAGTGTGACATGGATCTTTCCACTCAGTTAGCTCAGTAAATTCGAGTTAGAAGGCTTAGAGTTCATTTATCCATTTCAGTTATTTTCAGTTCTTTTCAGTTAAATGACCTCTAAATATTGATAGAGTCAGTTGAAGGTCAATTGTGTAGTGGGACAGTAGTCTAACTCATATATCTATCAGTTAATTGATCAATCAACCCAAAATATCTAGTGCATGCAAGGAAGTTGAATTCCTCAGCTGAAGTGGAGATGAAAAGGTAGTGTAACATGAGTTGTCTATTAGCTTGAGTGTATAGCTGTTGCATGAGGTTGGGAGATCAATCCTTGGGAATTGTGCAATCAATTTGGAGAAAATTCTTAAAGACTAGAGGATAATTTCCTCAGCAATTGTGCAAGGAAATAGGAGGCTAGGTGAGTGAATATTTGGCTAAGTGTTGGCTAGTGTTTCTCATTGACGAAAGAAAATAATGATTCTTTTGCAGGTTGTGCTCATAGTTGTAGCAATAAATTGTAATAGTTTATATATTCAATTGATTAATGCAAAGAGGCTTGAGTGGTTTTCCCTAGCTGGGTTCCCCTAGAAATCATTGTGTATTTTTTATTTTGCTTATTTCATGTCTATGCATGTTGTTCTAAGCTATCATTTCCATTCCAAAAATCAGTAGAGCAGAATTTTGTCTCTTGATTTTAGTTTAATTACTTGAGTAGTTGAAATTTATATCAAATTTATACATGGTATCAGAGCTCTGAAATCACATTATAACTAGTATTTTGAACTTGTCTCTCCGGATTTTCAATTTGGAAGCTTTAGTGCAGATTTTTTCTTTAGGATTAGGAGAATGTCTTTCAACGGGTTGAGATTGCAATAACCCATGGAGGATAGCTTGAATTTCATAGCTTGGAAGGATTGCATGGAAGAAGTGCTTGACGATAATTGTGTATTAAAATATGTTAAAACTAAAATTGAAAAACCCCAACAATCTGATGCATAACAATTATCCCAATGGAAGAAGGATGCTGCAAAGGCCAAGAGAATTCTTCTAGAAGGTGTGAGAGACCATGTGGTCTCAAATATCCATGGCAAAGAGACACCATTTTCTATGTGGAATACATTGACTAAGCTATTCGAAAATAGCAGTGACTATAGAAAATTGGCCTTCAAAGATAAACTTCAAAACATAAGGATGTAGAATAATGATACCATTATGCAATATCTCTCCAGATTTACTCAAGTTCTTGATGAGCTTGGAGGGTTTGGGGTGAATGTTGCAGAAGATTACCTGGTGAGCCTAGCTCTTCTAGGCCTTCCAAAATTCTGG
The DNA here is from genome assembly GCA_034641835.2 of Pinus albicaulis. Taxonomy (NCBI): domain Eukaryota; kingdom Viridiplantae; phylum Streptophyta; class Pinopsida; order Pinales; family Pinaceae; genus Pinus; species Pinus albicaulis. The sequence continues at coordinate 390,843,821 of CM076577.1, forward strand.
CAAAGCTACCAGGAATCTGTGAATGGAAGCAAAAAATTACCGAATTGGGAAAGGTTGTGGTCTTATTGGTTCAAGAAGAGTTCATGAGAAATAATATATATGGAGCATCATCCAAGGCTGAGGATGAAAATAATTTTTAATTGGTTGGAAAAGGATAGAAGTACAAGGGAAGAAGACCTAGGCAAACCCGAATCTAGCCAAAATAATGGAAAGAAGAAATATTTGAGCAAGATAAGATGCTTCCATTGCCATGAATTCAAGCATTATGCAACAAATTGTTTGCACAAGAAGTTTAACAAGAAGCCTTCAGTGTTAGTTTTTGTAGCATCAGATGTGTACAAGCCACGAAATTTGGTGGAGAGGCTAGAATACATGAGATCTCCAAAACCCGTAAATTGTTTCTGGAAATTCCACCTAGATATGGCTTAATTATATTATTAACCAAATTTTAAATGTTTCCTAAATATAAACTTAGGGAATATGGTCAATTAATATAATTAATTAATTCAAGGTGAGAATTCTCTAGAAACTCACACAATTCGACTCCAAGATGATCCTAACCATTGATTAAGTTTTAATCTTGGTCGTTAGTTCTCCAATAGAGGATTATAAGAAGAAGACAATGGGAACTTGGAGAATACACCAGAGACACTTGGAGAATTCGATCATCTAGAGTAGCAGTAGTTATTTTTCGGAGAGTCCAAGCTTTAGTAAGGAAGGAGAGATAGTGAGGGGCAGGGACATTTTAGGTTGGAGTAATATTTCCAGATCCAGTGAGTGCATTCGTAAAGAAGTAGAAGAGCCACAGTGAGGTTGACGCAGGGGCTATGAAGAAGCTTGTAGAGGGTAGTTTTATTTTGCTGGAGAGAATCTAAGTTTTAGTTCCATAGGTCGGGAAAGGTTTCCCAAAGGCCAGAGAGATAGTTTCTCACCCAGTGTGTTAGGGTCCTATAATAATAGGGTTCATAAAATTTTGAATTGACTTTGATAAGTCTTGTAAATATGTACATACCTTGCTTTCTGCAAGTTTTTTCCCCATATTTTGAAAAATGAAAAATAAAAAAAAATGAAAACCAGGTAAAAAGTCCTAAAAGAACAATCAAAGGACAAAAAGAAACAAAGATCAAAAGAATATTAAATATGAACCCCATACAAAATAGATCATGAAAGTGTCACAAGTTTAAATTCCACTACTTTAGTTTACTTTTTGCAAATAATATTGTGTGAAGCTTGTCCTAAATGCCACAATCCATGAGGGTCAAATAGCTTAAACTTGACCTCTCATGCTTTAAATTTTATGTTGTTAGATAGAGAATAAAGATCTGTCAAATTGTTTAAAATTGACAGATAAATAGATAAGTAGAGAATAATGAGGAGCTCAACAGTTTAATCTGAGCTCTCGGATGAAATAAGGTAGATCTAGATAGTTTTATGCTTTGAAAGAAAATGTTTTAAGGTTGCAAGCCTAAATTCACCTACCAAATGAAGAAAAAATGTTAGAAATAAAAATTGGGTAGGTAGAAAGCAGTTGGACAATCAGGTAAATAAGACATCATCGGGAAAAATCACTAGTTTCCCCTCCCCTATGAGTATTCAGTATTCTAATCTATCAGTCAAACAGGCTCAGAGCATTTCTCTGACTTTTGTTGGGACCAGACCCAAGGCTCTATGACTGGTTAGTTAAAAATATTGAATTCCTACCTTAAACCCTCATTCATCAACATTTACCCTTCATTCATACATCAAAACTCCTTTTTCCTAAGTAAAGACACATTCTTACTTAGTAAAATTGAAAACCCTAAAATAATTGCTTCATCCCTCCATAAGAATTCATAAAAACCCACAAAATAACATTTATCCTAAGTAATAGTGAAAGAAATATAAAGATGAGCAATGCTTGATTTTATACTATACTTGAGATAATATGTATTTTGTTTTTATTACACTACCCTTTCATGTTAACCTTTAACATATTTTTATTAAATCCCTAAGAAATACCCTCCCATACTTATTAATTCCTTATATTTAAAGACCCCTAAAAACGCACTATTATAAAGTTTTGACCAAAGCTTATTATCCCATGTGCACAAATAAAAAACCCAAATTATGAAACCCTTTAGTCTAAAAACTATCATTATTCATGTATTCCGCCCCTATAGTATTTAAACCATCGAAAAATGTTTAAAACACTATATAATATATATTAACCCGTCCTCTTATGTTTTATTAAAAACATTTCACAAAAGGTTTTAAATACAAATGTCAATCCCCACTTATACCATTATTAAAACATGTCATATATGTTTTATACCTATCCCCGCCGCTATATAAACTATGGTTTAAACGTGTTTTAAAACATTTATTTCATAAAATTAAACCATTCCCACCTATGCAAATAGCCCGAACCCACCTTTCCATTTCAAAGCAACTCCCGACACGATCTCAACCATTCGCATTAAACCCTCAGATCTAACGGTCGACATCTAATATCGCGCAAAATAGATGCACGATCGCCTAAACTCCAAAGTTGCGCGAAATAGACAGTTTTGTATTTCCTCTCTCCTCCATGTGGTTGATCATTATTGGATCGCGTGGATTGGACTTGAAACCATTTCCCACCCAATCATCGCGTGATAACTTCCGGTTTTCAAAGCTTTTGCAATCCGAAACTGCCTCCTGCTTAACTAGACCTGCATTCAATGCTAGTTTAAACGCGACCAATATATCAATAAAACCTTTCAAAAATACATTTATTCACCATTCTTGTGCACCCAACCACTGTATTTCCTTCTCTCTGCAGTTAAAACCCTGCTAAAGCCCATGGTTGCCATTTTAACACCCAGAACCTTTGAAATCTCCCAGGACACACCTGTAAAGAAAACTAAGGAGCTACGCCTTACTCCAGATAAGCCGGTGAAGTTATAAAATTGACCAGAAACTGAAGAAACCATTTAAAGTTGATACCTGCATTGAAACAAGTTATTGTCAGAATATGAAATTGGGCCAACAGTTTCAATACTACTTAACAAAATTGTTTGCTCCAAATTCTCAGATTTTAATTCAAAAGCTTCATTCAACAAACAGTTTGTATACAAAGAAAAAATAAAATCAAGTCATAGAGAGATTAAAAGGAAGAAATCATAGTAAAGGTTAAATTTCAAAGTAAAGTAAGAATTCAAAATAACAGTGAAAACATAATCAGTCAAAGAGCATCAAAGTTAAAGTATATCAGATGAAAGTAAGAATGAAGGTTAAAACAAAGTTACAGAGCACTCAATGTAAACAGTAAAAGTAAATACAGAGGCAGTAAATGGTAAATAAAGATGAAAATACTTTCAACAACAATAAATTTTATCCAAAGTGAAAGTAAAAATAGTTAAAAGAACAGTAAGGTTAAAAGATGAAAACAGAGCAAGAAGGGACATATTAAATTTACAGAAATTTCATGTTTAAGTCATTATTTTGCAGAAACTATTGTGACCAATCCAAGATTAATTTTTCAAAATTGAAGGAGGTTTTTGTTCATAAGATGTCCATCTACAAAAACCTCTCTCACTTTTCTAACAACCATTATGGATTTGGAAATATTAAACAATATTTGAAAGAACGTTTTTCAGAAAATTCCTGTTAAGTCATCAGTTTGCAAAGAATATTGTGGCCAATCAGGAATACATATTACAAATCTGAAGGAGGTTTTTATTCCTAAGAGAACCATATACAAAAACCTATATCACTTTTTGCACAGGTTTTACAGAAAGATATATGCATGCACATCTTTACAACCTATTTTTCAGATTGTGGAAAACTCTGTTTTACACATCTTTTTTCAGAGCCTATTGTAAATAGATGGAGCATAATTTTAGGGAACTGAGAGAGGTTTATCTCAAAAAAATACTTATCTACAATAACCTCTTTCACCTTTTAGATATATATTTCTTATTGAGAAATACAAAGGTATCATTGGACCCAAAGTTTGAAAAATTACTAGAGCAGAATGCACAAATAAAGGAGACAGTTAGTGACTTGGATGTCTCATCATCAACTAAGAGTTGAGATCAAATTCTAATTCTCCTCTTTGTCATCACCTATCCATAAAAAATAGTGCCAAATAGATGCATTAGTTTTGAGTGTCCTTTACTTAAGTTCTATTTATGTAAAACAGTTGGAGATATTTGTAAACCAATCTTGATATTTTTTCAAGATATTCTAGTTTAGAATTTGTATAAATACTTCACTCTTTGAAGTATTTTTGTGGAATAAAATTGTTGGAGATTACTATAGATATTTTGTTGACTTGAGGGCTTTGGATTTCTATTTTGAGTAGCAGACTGGATCAACTGTTTGGCATCATACTTCAGGATCCCTGTGATAAGCTATCTGGATTGAAGTACTCTCTAAAACTTGCCATTGTTATTCTTCTTTGTTATATGCATACATCTTTATTTTAATTCTAATTCTGAATCTATATCTAGGAGCATTAAACTAGTTATCATTTCTTTGTTTTCTTCTGATTTCCAGTGTAGGGAACCCTTAATTTCTTCCTCTCTCGTTTGACCTCTATCTACTACTTCCCTTTTCCGGATCAAAAGATCCTTAAGTGCCCTTTATCCTGATCATACCACCTCACAAAACCAATTTCCCATGATCTCCAAGGGTTATCTATCTTGCCCTGAAGACATTTGACCTTTTAGGCCTTGATCCCAGTTCTGTTAGCTTGACTTAGACTCCATAGCCCAATGGACAAGTAGATTTCCCTCTATCTATCCTCCAAGTGAAATTTTCCCACCAAATCCAACAAAACCAAACCAAAAATTGCACTTTCATAGCTAGCCTAATATTCACAAATTAAAGCAAAGTTAAAATTTAAAGAGGGAGCCCTCTCTGAACCCTAGGAAGGCTAGATCCTAGAGTTTGAAGTAAGTTTGTGGTTACCTCGGACTATTTCTCTTGAACCTAGAGAAATTACTAAGTGATAACATACTGGAGACTCCGCTGGGGAAGACTAACATTTTCTTTAGAAATATTTTACAGGTTCAAATATGATCTATGATGGTGGACAATGATCAGACACATAAAGGTTAAAATCATCCACTTGGCGAATCCAAATCAATTTCACAATCAAGACTCCACTGGAGGAATGAACCTGAAAGAACAATATGGAAAGATCAGGCTTTCAACTTAGATCTTAATCCAAGACATCATGTTATTTCTCATTAAGAAATTTTTTCAATGTATATTGTATTTTATAAAAGATCTTAGATTAGTTTTTAATTATTTTCATTTGAAGATTTTAAGTACTAATTCTCTTAATCTCTTTGAGCAGCTTTCTTTTGAATCTAATGATGATCATTTTCCAATTAAGAAGCCTCAAATAATCAAGACTGATCTTACAACCCCTGTACATATTCCTATAACATATAAATTTCCAGATAGATATAAGCCCCTTATTTTACCTCTTATACTCCATGATTTCCCCGATAACTATTACAAATTTCTTCCCAGGTTTGATGGGGAAAATAATAACATCACTGCCCAAAAACATATTCAAGGTTTTGAAAATTGTATGGATTTATTTGAGATTGATGAAGATGATGTTAAAATCAGACTTTTTGCTCTTTCTTTGCAAAATACAATAAAGAGTTGGTTCAAAAATCTACCTAATGCAAGCATCTCAAATTTCCAACAACTTTCCAAACATTTTCTTGACAGATGGATAATTAAAGTCAATCTTTTTGTGATCATAGAAGAATATAATCAATTAAAAAGACATCCATATGAAACAATACAACAATTTTTTGAATGATTTAATCAAGTTTAATATTCAATGCCAGAAAATATTAGACCTCCTCATGATTCAACTCTCTTGCATTATCCAAGTGCTTTTTATCCAAAAATGGAATTTCGGTTAAGAGAAAGAGATCCAGAAACACTTGTACAGATGAAAAAAATTGCAGTTGATGTAGAAGTTAATCTGCAAATCAGACAGAAAAAATTGAAAGCAGAAGAAGAAGAGAAGAACAACATTGCAGAGGTAAAAATGAGCCTTTTGGTAAGAAAACTAGATAAAATCATACAAAATATAACTATGAAAGATGAATTTTTTGTTCAAAATCACCATGATACACTTATTGAAGAAATAGAAGAGGTTGATAGCCATGAACAACTTCCTGCTAATTCCAATTATTATAGATCAGAAAATGGATTTACAGATCAATATATGGAAGAGGAATCTGCTGATCTAATGTGTATGTTTGATGACATTCATTCTTTTGATGATTTGCCTAAGTATGATCATTATGATGATAGTTATGCTCTCCAAACTCAAGCTAACTTTACAAAGAAATCAGAAGCTAGTTTGTGGGATGAGGAAACTTAGTTTCAACAACTAGAATACAGTAATCAGCTAATGAAAATTAGCTATGAGAGTAAGGAAGAAAGTGCACAAAATTTGGAAATAAGTGAAGGTTCTTTATCTCTCTGTTTTGCTTCATTTCAGTTCATTAGAGACAAATTTCATGCTATCAATAATCATCAGTCTTTAGATATTGTTATGGACAACAAAGAAGATAATGAAACTCTTGATCATGATATTTTAGTTTCACAATTGCAGTTATCAAATTCCATTGAAACATATGATCAAATAACACAAGAAATTTCCATACCACTATGTTTTGAATCATTTCAGCTTTTAAAGGAAATGTGGTATAACATCATTGAAGAAAAGGATGAGCAACTTGTTGAAGCTTATGAAGTCCCAAGGATTTCCATATCCAATAGATTGCAACCATCCTCATGAGTTTTTCATGATCCAATGGAAGATATGTTGGATAATGAATGCATTCAAATACTTTCTCCATTAACTAACTATGAGTTTCAAAATCAAGATATAAAGGTTTCAACAATTAAACATTACAATCAGTGGGAATATCATCACAAATTTTGCAGGGAGATAAAGATGAAAGTAACATTTCAGCTTCATGGCATGGAGGCCATCCAGAACAGATGTACAGTTGTTTAGATCAGTTAAACATCAATGTATATATTTTAGAAGATCCTTTTGAAAAGTTTTTGTAGTCCACAAAGGAAATCAAGTATTTCCTTATCCTCTCATTTGTTGACAAGTTTCTAATAGGTTGCAAAATTACAGTTTTGACAATCAACAAGCACATGCAACAAAATCTATCAAAGTACATAATTCTTGAATGGTTACATTGGCTATTTCATTTTACCTAACCAACAGTTGGACAACTGATTAGAGTAAGTAAGTAGGATTTCAGCTTATTTCAGTTTTCAGTTTTCAGCCACGGAAAAGCCCCTAAGATATTGATGATTTAGTAGTTTGGTTTGAAGGTTGCATCACCTTTTTTATTAGTCTCAGATCAGATTTTAGTTTGCAGAAAAGGGTGTAAATTTAGTCCAAGAGTTTAAGTCAAATAGACTTTATAACAAAACAAATGCATGTTTGGGATTGGCTCAAAGGATCAGGCTACTAGTCAACAAAGTTCTTGATATTTCACCAGGAAATGTCATCCACATGTGGAGCCACTACTAGGGTCCTATAATGATAGGGTTCATAAAATTTTGAATTTAATTTGATGAGTCTTGTAAATATGTATATACCTTGCTTTCTGCAAGTTGTTTTCCCATATTTTGTGAAAAATAATAAAAAATTAAAAGAGGGTAAAAAGTCCTAAAAGAATAATCAAAGGACAAAAAGAAACAAAGATCAAAAGAATATTAAATATGAACCCCATCAAAAATAGATCATGAAAGTGTTGCAAGTTTAAATGCCACTACTTTAGTTTAATTTTTTCCAATAAGATTGTGTACATCTTGTCCTAAATGCCACAATCCATGAGGGTCAAACAACTTAAACTTGACCTCTCATGCTTTAAATTTTATGTTGTTAGATAGAGAATAAAGATTTGACAAACTATTTAAACTTGACAGATAAGTAGATAAGTAGAGAATAATGAGGAGCTCAACATTTTAATCTGAGCCCTCGGATGAAATAAGGTAGATCTAGATAGTTTTATGCTTTGAAAGAATTTTTTTAAGGTTGCAAGCCTAAATGCACCTACAAAATGAAGAAAAAATGTTAGAAATAAAAATTGGGTAGGTAGAAAGTAGTTGGGCAATCATGTAAATAAGACATCATCGGGAAAAATCACTAATTTTCCCTCCCCTATGAGTATTTAGTATTCTAAGCTATCAATCAAACAGGCTCAGAGCATTTCTCTGACTTTTGTTGGGACCGGACCCAAGGCTCTATGACTGGTTAGTTAAAAATATTGAATTCCTACCTTAAACCCTCATTCATCAACATTTACCCTTCATTCATACATCAAAACCCCTTTTTCCTAAGTAAAGACACATTCTTACTGAGTAAAATTGAAAACCCTAAAATAATTAACTTCATCCCTCCATAAGAATTCATAAAAACCCACAAAATTACATTTATCCTAAGTATTAGTGAAAGAAATATAAAGATGAGCAATGCTTGATTTTATACTATACTTGAGATAATATGTATTTTGTTTTTATTACACTACCCTTTCATGTTAACCTTTAACATATTTTTATTAAATCCCTAAGAAATACCCTCCCATACTTATTAATTTCTTATATTTAAATACCCCTAAAAACCCACTATTATAAAGTTTTGACCAAGTTTATTATCCGATGTGCACAAATAAAAAACCCAAATTATGAAGCCCTTTGGTCTAAAAACTATCATTATTCATGTATTACGCCCCTATAGTATTTAAACCATCGAAAAAGGTTTAAAAAACTATATAATATATATTAAGTCATCCATTTATGTTTTATTAAAAACATTTCACAAAAGGTTTTAAATACAAATGTCAATCCCCGCCTATACCATTATTAAAACATGTCATATATGTTTTATACCTATCCCTGCTGCTATATAAACTATGGTTTAAACGTGTTTGAAAACATTTATTTCATAAAATTAAACCATTGCCACCTATGCAAAAAGCCCAATCTCACCTTTCCATTTCAAAGCAACTCCCGACACGATCTCAGTCGTTCGCATTAAACCCTCAGATCTGACGGTCGATGTCTAATATTGCGCAAAATAGATGCACAATCGCCCAAACTCTGAAGTTGCTTGAAATAGGCAATTTTGTATTTCCTCTCTCCTCCACGTGGTTGATCATTATTGGATCGTGTGGATTGGACTTGAAACCGTTTACCACCCAATCATCGCATGATAACCGCCAGTTTTGAAAGACTTTGCAATCTGAAACCGCCTCTTGCTTGACTAGACCTGCATTCAATGCTAGTTTAAACGTGACCAATATATCAATAAAACTTTTGAAAAATACATTTATTCACCATTCTTGCACACCCAACCACTGTATTTCCTTCTCTCCACAGTTAAAACCCTGCTAAAGCCCCTGGTTGCCATTTTAACGCCCAAAACCTCTGAAATCTCCCAAGACACACCCGTAAAGAATGCTAAGGAGCTACACCTTACTCCAGATAAGCAAATGAAGTTATCAAATCGACCAGAAACTGAAGAAACCCTTTAAAGCCAATACCTGCATTGAAACAGGTTTTTCTCAGAATATGAAATTGGGCCAACAGTTTCAATACTAGTTAACAAAATTGTTTGCTCCAAATTCTTAGATTTTAATTCAAAAGCTTCATTCAACAAACAATTTTTATACAAAGAAAAAATAAAAAAAAGTCAGAGAGAGATTAAAAAGAAGAAATCAAATTAAAGGTTAAAGTTCAAAGTAAAGTAAGAATTCACAATAACAGTGAAAACATAACCAGTCAAAGAGCATCAGAGTTAAAGTGTATCAAATGAAAGTCAGAATGAAGGTTAAAACAAATTTACAGAGCAGTCAAGGTAAACAGTAAAAGTAAATACAGAGGCAATAAATGGTAAATAAAAATGAAAATACTTTCAACAACAATAAATTTTATCCAAAGTGAAAGTAAAAACAGTTAAAATAATAGTAAGGTAAAACAGAGCAAGAAGGGTCATTTTTGCAGAAATTTCCTGTTTAAGTCATTATTTTGCAGAAACTATTGTGACCAATCCAAGATTAATTTTTCAAAGCTGAAGGATTTTTATGTTCCTAATATTTCCATCTACAAAAATCTCTCTCACTTTTCTAACAACCATTATGGATTTGGAAATATTAAACAATTTTTGAAAGCACTTTTTTCAGAAAATTCCTGTTAAGTCATTTGTTTGCAGAGAATATTTTGGCCAATAAGAAATACATGTTAAAAACCTGAAGGAGGTTTTTGTTCCTAAGAAAACCATCTACAAAAACCTATCTCACTTTTTACACAGGTATTACAGAATGAGATATTCATGCACGTCTTTACAACCTATTTTTCAGAATGTGGAAAACTCTTTTTTAAACACCTTATTTCAGAGCCTATTTTGAATAGCTGGAGAATAATGTTAGGGAAATGAGAGAGGTTTATCTCAAACACATATTTATCTATAATAACCTCTTTCACTTTTTACATATCTATTTCGGATTGAGAAATACAAAGGTATCATTGGACCCCAAGTTTGCAGAATTGCTAGAGTAGAATGCACAAAGAAAGGAGATAGTTAGTGACTTAGATGCCTCATCATCAACTAAGAGTTGAGATCAAATTCTAATTCTCGTCTTTTTCATCACCTATCCATAAAAAATAGTGCCAAATAGATGCATTAGTTTTGAGTGTCCTTTTTCATCACCTATCTATTTATGTAAAATAGTTGGAGATATTTGTAAACCAATCTTGATATTTTTTCAAGATATTCTAGTTTAGAATTTCTATAAATACTTCACTCTTTGAAGTATTTTGGTGGAATAAAATTGTTGGAGATTACTATAGATATTTTTTTGACTTGAAGGCTTTGGATTTCAATTTTGAGTAGCAGACTAGATCAACTATTTGGCATCATACTTCAGGATCCCTTTGATAAGCTATTTGGAGTGAAGTACTCTCTAAAACTTGTCATTGTTATTATTCTTTGTTACATGCATACATATGTGTTTTAATTCTAAATCTGAATGTATAACTAGGAGTATTACTACAGGACATGTTAATATCACCATGTTTTTAACTAGTTATCATTTCTTTGTTTTCTTCTGATTTCCGGTGTAGGGAACCCTTAATTGCTCCCTCTCCCGTTTGACCTCTATCTACTACTTCCCTTTTCCGGATCAAAGGATCCTTAAGTTCCCTTTATCCCAATCATACCACCTCACAAAACCAATTTCCCATGATCTCCAAGGGTTATCTATCTTTCGCTGAAGATATTTGACCTTTTAGGCCTTGATCTCAGTTCTGTTAGCTTGACTTAGACTCCATAGCCCAATGGAAAAGTAGATTTCCCTCTATCTATCCTCCAAGTGAAATTTTCCCACCAAATCCAACAAAACCAAACCAAAAATTGCACTTTCATAGCTAGCCTAATATTCACAAATTAAAACAAAGTTAAAATTTAAAGAGAGAGCCCTCTCTGAACCCTAGGAAGGCTAGATCCTAGAGTTTGAAGTAGGTTTGTGGTTACCTCGGACTATTTCTCTTGAACCTGGAGAAATTAATAAGTGTAACACAGTGGAATATAGGGTGATTAAAAGAGTATTTGATTTAGGATGTGCATGGGAAGGGATTGGGTTAGGGTGACGCATACTTGTGCAAAGGTAGTTTTGACAGCTCACTTGGAGTTGCAGTTAGAGCCCGGATTTTCCTACGGGGTGAGGAAATTTCCTCACTAGATTTTTCCAGTATTTTTCCCTGTGGATTGCAAGATTTTGGAATCCAGTTGTACTCATAAATTTTCTCTCACTATTGCATAATAATAAAACCCTCAGTTGTTGCACCGATTTTCCCAATTTGGGTTTTTTTGGGGACATTTTTCCAAAAATAATGGTGTCATTTTTATGTGTGTGTGTGTGTAATATTTTCTTAGTTTACAATGCTATTATTTTCCACGGTTTATTTTTGAAAATCACAGTGTGATTTATTTGATATTTGTCATAGCAAACAAAAGATAAATTGTTAAATAAATTAAGAATTAGAAAAAAATGTCTAGTTGTTGTGATAGATAAAAAATTTCACATTCAAGAGGAGTAGTAGGTGAAGCACTGACTTCACAATTTTAATTAGACTTCACCCTAATAGCATGCATGGCTAGCATTGTTATGGGGAGTGTGTGGTACCTTGATTTTGGTGCCTCGTTCCATATGACAGGGTGCAAGGATATTTTCAATAGCCTAGAGGAGAAGGATGTCCAAATGCATATCAAAATGGGGGATGATGGGAGGTACAATGCTACATGAATTGGTACTATCACCTTTGAGAGGGAGATATCCTCTACTCTTCGCCTCAAAAATGTTATGTTTGTACCTAGGCTGAAGAAGAACCTGATCTCTATAGCAGTATTGGAGGATCGTGGCTATGATGTTATTTTCAGTAAAGGGAAAAAATTTATGAGACACATAGGTATCGAGAAAGTGAAGCAGATGAGGGTTTGAGTGAAGAACATGTACAAGCTTGAGGTGGGATATTGCACTGCATTGAGCAGTAAGGTTGAAAAAGTGTAGAGTCTAGATGTTGGAGAAATTTGCCACGGGATACTGGGTCATCTACACCATGGTTCCTTAAAAATCATGTAGAAAATTACCATCGGTCTACCTAAAGGCTCCCTTGACCAATAGGATATATGAAGGGGTTGCACATTGGGTAAATATGTCAAATCCACTTTCCATGACTAAGATAGCAGAGTAGATGAAATATTGGAGCGAGTCCACTCTAATGCTTGTGGACTCTTTTGTATAGCCTCCACATCAAACATAAGTATTATGTTATCTTTATTGATTATTTCTATAGAAAATGTTGGAACTTCTTCATGTAGAAGAAGGATGAATTTTTCTCAAAATTTTTGAATTTAAGGCATTGGTTGAGAAGGAGACTAGGAAGAAGGTGAAGCCTCTCACGAGTGACAATGGAGGTGAATTTGTTTCATGTGCCTTCAAGTATTTATGTCCCAAATAAGGTATTTAGAGAGAATTGATAGCACACCATAACCCACAACATAATGGAGTAGATGAAAGGAAGAACATAAGTATAGTTGGAGTAGCAAGGGCATGTTGCATGATCAGGGGCTTCCATTACATCTATGTGCATAGGCATACAATACCTCAGTCTACTTTTAGAATAAGAAACCTCATAGAATACTTGGTATGAACACACCGGAGGAATATTTCTCTGGGAGAAAGCTGATGTGTCTCATTTCATAATTTTTGGAGCTTTGTTTTATCATCATGTCTCCAAGGATTCAAGGAAGAAACTTGAGCCTACAATAGACTTAGGAGTTTTTGTAGGATACACCGAAACTCCACACAATCTTTGGGTGTATTTTCCTTCACTAAGGATGACAATGGTGAGGGGATATGTCAATTTTGATGAGGATAAGGCTATGATATGATCTCTGGAATGAGAGCTGAGTATCCCACCAGAGTAGGAGCTTCTAACTCCAAAGGAGGAGCCTCAAGATGAGCTTCAGGAGTTTTTGGAGCATCCACATGTAGTGGAGCAGACATGAGCTAGAGTGGAGGCACCCAATCAACCAGAATATTCCAAAGAGGGGATAAAAAGAACCAAATAAGTTGATAGATTGTTTCAAGATGCAAGGGAGAATGTGATAGCCCCCACATCACATCGCGGGTAGAGGAGGTCACCTAATAGGCACACTAGTTACATGGCTCTCATGAGAAAGCTCATTGATACAAATCCCTCTTCATTTGAGGAATAATTTTCTCAACCTATTTTGGTTGTTGTCAGGGTGGAATAATATGAATCCATCATGAAGAACAGTGTATGAGAGGTGGTGCCGAGACCAAAAGGGAAATCAATTTTTGGTTCAATATGGATCTAAAAAGTGAAGCATGCAGTGGATGGGAGCATCGATAATTACAAGGATAGATTTGTGGCCAAAGGATTTTCTCAAATATAGGGAGTGGATTATGAGAAAAAATTTGCACCAGTTGCAAGATATTCCTCAATCAGATCCATTCTAGCATTGGTTTCACAGATGAGGTGGAAAATCCACTAGATGGATGTGAAAACCACCTTTCTCAACGGTGTTTTTGAGGAGGAAATTTACATAGAGCATCCAAAAGGATTTAAGACATATGATCGAGATTCATGTGTATGTAGAATGAAGAGAGAATTTTATGGTCTCAAACAGGCGCCCTGAGCATGGTACACTCAGATCGACAGTTATCTCAGTGGATTGGGCTTCACCAAAAGTGAAGCAGATGTGAACCTCTATCACATTGTGGTAGATGGTAAGTTTCTTATTCTTGTTTTGTATGTTGATTATTTAATATTGACAGGTGTTGAGAATCTAATCCACTCTTGCAAAGAGGATCTTGTAAGGGAATTTGAGATTAAATACATGGGCCTAATGCATTACTTCCTTGGGCTGGAAGTATGGCAGGGTGATGGTAAATTTTTTGTATCTCAGGGAAACTTTGCCTCTAAAATACATCAAATATTTCACATGGATAATTCTAAACCCATGTACACACGCCTAGATACAAAATGGCGGAAGGAGAATGCCACTTCAGGTGAAGATATTGATGCTAAAATTTATAGGAAGATTTTGGGGTCTTTGATGTATCTTGTGAACACAGTCCCCAACATGTGTTATGCAGTTAACCAGTTAAGTCAAGCTATGGTGAGGCCTACTAAGCTGTATTGGAAGGAAACAAAGCATGTGTTACGGTACATCAGAGGCACTACCGAGTATGGATTATGGTACAAGAGAATAGATGGATTGAAGCTCCAAGGCTTCATCGATGCATATTAGGCAGGGAGTCCATCAAACAAGAAGAGCACTTCTGGTTCTATCTCCAGTTTTGGATCCACAACTATTTCCTGGTACAATAGAAAGCAATTTTTTATGGTGCTCAACTTTGTAGAGGTTGAATACATGGTTGCAAGTTAAGAAACATGTGAGGCCATATGGATGAAGAAAATAATTTTGGGTCTTTTCAGTCAGGGGATGGATCCGATAGTGATATATTGTGATAATCATAGTTGCATTAAGCTCCCTGAGAATCTAGTATTTCATGACAGGTCCAAGCGCAATGATATCTAGTATCACCATTTGTGGGTCTATGTGCAGAGTATATTTATGTTGCTACAATACATTCCAAATGAGGAGCAAGATGTTGACATATTGACAAAGGCATTATCAAGAGGTAAATTCAAATTCCACAGGTGCGAGATAGGGGTGGTGAAAAATCTTGTTCTTGTTAAAAGGAAGTGTTGAAAAATGTAGCAAGAAAAGCTCAATTTGACTTTAGCCTTAGTCAAATTGAGTAAAATTGAATTTCCACATCAGCATGACAACTTGGAGGTAGTTAACTAGTGTTACATGGATATTTTCACTCAGTTAGATCAGTAAATTCGAGTTAGAGGGCTTCGAGTTTAGTTATGCATGTGTGATTGCTAAATTTTAGTAATCCAGTTCAATTATTTTCAGTTTTATTCAGTTAAATGACCTCTAACTATTGATACAGTCAGTTGAAGGTCAGTTGTGCAGTGGGACAATAGTATAACTCAGACATCTATCGGTTAATTGATTAATTAGCCAAAATAGTTATTGTATGCAAGGAATTCAAATTCCTTAGCTGAAGTGGAGATGAGAATATAGTGTAACATGATTTGTATACTAGCTTGAGTGTACAGGTGATGAATGAGGTCGGGAAATCAATCCTTGGGAATTGCACAATCAATTTGGAGGAAATTCCGAAAGAATAGGGGCTAATTTCCTTAGGAATTGTGCAAGGAAATAGGAGGCTAGGTGAGAAAATATTTGGCTAAGTGTTGGCCAGAGTTTCTCATTGAGTAGTGAGAACAATGATTCTTTTATAGGTTGTGCTCAGAGCTAGAGCAAGTAATTTTTGTGAAGATAAATCCCCTCTGCAGACAGAGGAAATCTCTCTAGCCCTAGAATGGGTCTAGAAACTTGTGAGACTTTATAATGCAATATTCCTTAGCTAATATTCAAAATGATATAATAAAGTAGATAGGGTTACCTTTTCCAAATGCTATGCTTGAACACATTGATGGTGGCCTTGATCCACGATCCCTCAAGCTCGATCCTCGCTACTAGTGACGTACGATTACCTGCAGGAAATCAAGAGGCAACAACAAATGTAATCCAATACATAATATTCCCGAACATCAACTATCTAATTTATATTAAGGAATATTAGAATATTTGCGCAAATTATTAGAAAAATATAGAAAGCAAACATCAGACGTTTTATTAATGAATATAAAAGAGATATCTTAGAACCCAGGCCTTAATGTCGGAGGCCTCCCTTTGGTGATGTCTGAGTCCTTCACCGAAGCTCTAAAGCATTCCTTCTCCCGAATATATTAGGTGTTATCACAATACAAGAGTTTAAATAGAATGAATGATCAAACTAGCCCAACAATGACTAAACAGTAGTGGAAGGACAGGGTTCAATGTTAGGTCCCTATATTACTAGTGTAGTCCCTTATTGTTGTTATTGTAGCCCCTTATTGTTATTTTGGTACCCCTATAACCCCCATATTGTTATTATTGTGCCCTTGCATTATTATTTTTAGGTCGGTTAGGATTATATTGTGAGCCCATGGACTCCTATATATAGAAAGGAGGTTTTCTCATTTGTATCATCCAAGAATTGTTCATTTATGTAATGTAAAGGAGGTTTCCCCCTCAAAGTGGCTGATTTCTAAGGCGTTGATATCTCTTTTATTCTATTTTTGGAGCTGGTTTCATAACATTTGGTATCAGAGCTTTGGATTATAGGGTTTCACTACTTCAAACAGGTCATCGTGGAATTTTCATTATAAATTCTATTATACGAGTTTTTAGACACTAAAAATAAAAACCCATTTCAAAGAAATCTTGAGTAACTTTGTGTAAAAATTTCAAATATTGGTTCGCAATACTTTCGCAGATATGATCTGTGGAAGTTAGGGTTTTTGCAGGCTCCCAAATTTCATCTAAAAGAGATTACCTTGGGAAAATCATCATAACTCTTTCTTTGAACATCAGATTGGAATTATGTAAAAAGTGAATGAAATTAAATGGACTGTAGATTCATGTATATCAATTTTAGAGCCGAAGGAGGAAAAAGTGATACGCTTCATGTCGTACAAGTTTGCTCTACTGAACTAGTCCATAATTAGGTCATTGTGGGAGATTGGGCATAATTTTGTCTTGAAGAATCAAAATCAGGTCAGACTGGTGGCATTTGAAAGAAGATTCAGAGGGATACTACAGGACCGAATTTAAGATATTTAAGATCCGAAATCACAAAGATAATTTAGTTTCAATATCGAGCTCCCAAAAATCAAGAAAAAGGTGTGTATTTGTTTTTTCAAATTGCATAAGTCTTGTTTGAAAAAAAAGTTTGAAGTGATTCCAAGGGAATATTGAAGCATAGATATCAGTATTGGGTTCTAAAATTCCCCCCTAAAAAGAATTCAACACCCATTAATCCCTCAGAATACTCTACTATTACTCACGAAAAGGAAGAAGTGCAACATGATATATCAAAATTACAAGAGAAAGTGCACCAAATTTCGCTCTCACAAAGAGAAACGAAAAATTAAATTGAAGTTTTGAAGAAAGTTGTGGAAGCTAAGATGAATGGTTTGAAGAAAGGTGTGGAAGCTAAGATGGATGATTTGAAGAATGGAATGGAAGAAAAAATGGAAGACATGAAGAATGATATAAAAGCAGACATGGAAGGTTTGAAGGAAGGTTTGATAAATTTAATACAAGAAATGATTCCTAATGGAGAAAAGATAGTAGACGAAACTCATGAAAGAAAAAAATAAATGTTAATCGTGATTTCATAATCTCTAATGTTGGATTGAAGACCCACCATATTCCAAAGATTGATATGAGGAAGTTTGATGGAAATGATACCACTATAGATGGAGCGATATTTTGATCTCAATAATGTGCAAAACACAAAAAAGGTACGCCTTGCAACTTTATATTTAGAAAAAAATAAATTTGTATGGTATTGATGGCTTTTCTTCCTTCAAAAAATTGTCACTTGGTTAATTTTAACAGAGGAAATGATAACACATTATGAGGATACAAAGAGAAACACCTTCTTTAGCCAATTGATAAATCTCAAACAAAAGGGTCCAATGGTGGAGCACATTGAGGACTTCCAAAAATCAAATATAAGGGTAGTTGATACTCCAGAGGAACACAATATTGATGTCTTCATAGGGAATTTAAAGGATAACATCCAACATCAGGTTCGCCTTTGGGAACCTGATTCATTGGAGAAGGCATTCAAGTTGGCAAGAAAAAATGAATGTAAAATTATGGTGACAAGGAAGCCTACCACTCACATCTATAAATATGGAAGTGTTGCTACTCCTAGACTTCCACAACCTACAAGGTTGATGCCACAAAAATTGGAAGGAAAAATAGAAAAAGGGATTTTCCACAGTTGTGATAGAAAATACACTAAAGGTCATAAGTGTGCTGAGAAGAAATTATTTTACATAGATTGTGAAGAGGAGTAAGAAAATGAACAAGAAACTTCAAAAGAAGAGGATATACACGAGGAACCAACCCTAGAGAAAGAAGAAATGAGTCTGACCATATCTTTTAATGCATTGGCAGGAATTACCACTCCTCAAACTCTCAATATAGAAGGACATATCAAGAAGAAAAAGGTAATAGTGTTGATTGACTCGGGTAGTACCCATAATTTTATTCATTGTAAGGTATCCACGGAATTGAATTGCTTCCTATACCCAAAACCAAAATGTCAAGTGATGGTTGCAAATGGAAGAACTATAAATTTCTCTGTAAAATGCCATAATATCAAGCTAACCATGGGGGAATATGTATTGAATATTTCCATTCCAATGGGAGGTGTTGATGTTGTACTACAAGTACAATGGTTACAATCTTTGGGGACGGTGGCTTTTAATTTTCAAGAAATTTTCTTGAATTTTTTTTTGAAAGGAAAGGAAGTTGAATTATGAGGTATCACAGGGAAGCCGGGAAAGATAATAAGCTCTAATGTAATGATAAATCTTCTTAAGAAAGAACAACGAGGTGTAATTGCACAATTATGCTCACTAGAAATTCCAACATCAAAATCATCCATTTCTCCAGATCCCCAAAAAGTCTTGGACAATCATTACAAGGTGTTTGAAACTCCCAAAGGACTCCCACTTATTCATGATCATGATCATGCTATTCATTTGATTCCAGGAAGTGTTCCTCCAAACATCAAGCCTTATAGATATCCTTATGTCCAAAAGATCGAAATTGAACGTATGATTGCAGAAATATTAGAGGTTGGTATAATTCAACTGAGTCAAAGTTCTTTCTCTTCTCCAGTATTATTGGTGCACAAGAAGGATGGATCATGGTGCATGTGTCCAGATTATAGGGAGCTCATTAAGCTCACTATTAAAGATAAATTTCCCATTCCTATGATTGATGAATTATAAGATGAATTACATGGAGAAATTTATTTTACCAAGTTGGATCTTTGTTCAGGATATCATCAAATTAGAATGAAGACTGAAGATATTCCAAAAACATCATTTCGAACTCATGAGGGTCATTATAAATTTTTGGTCATGCCTTTTGGCCTTACCAATGCACCTTCTAAATTTCCAGGGTTTATGAATTCCATTTTCAAACCCTTCCTTCGAAAATTCGTGTTAGTATTTTTTTGATGATATACCAATCTACAACAAGCCTTGGAAGGATCATGTTCAACATGTTGATATGGTGCTCAAAGTATTGCAGAAGAAACAATTATATGCAAAAACCTCCAAATGTTTTTTTGGAGTACAAGAGGTGGAATATCTGGGTCATATTGTATCTCATGAGGGTGTTAAGGTAGACCCTAACAAAATCAAAGCCATTAAGTAATGGAAAGTCCTTACAACCATAAATCAGTTGCGAGGATTTATCGGTTTAACAGGGTATTATCACAATTTTGTTAATAATTATGGGAGAATAGAAGCACCTCTAATAACATTATTGAAGAAAGAAGCATTTTCATGGACTCCTAAAACAACTAAGGCCTTTGAATATATTAAAGAGGCAATGTGCCTAACATTGGTCTTAGCTACACCGGACTTCACAAAAACCTTTATAGTGGAATGTGATGCCTCAAGAAATGGAATTAGTGGTGTTTTAATGCAAGAAGGAAGACCTATTTCTTTTGAAAGTCGTCCAATAAAAGGAAATTATTTACAGAAAGCTATTTATGAGAAGGAAATGTTGGAAATACTACATGCACTAAAGAAATGGCGACCTTACCTAATGGGAAGACACTTCAAGGAAAAAAATGATCATGATAGTCTTAAATACTTTTTGGAACAAAGTCTATCTTCAGAAGAGTAGCAAAATTGGGTGACAAAGATGTTGGGTTATGACCTTGAAATCATCTACAAAAAAGGGAAGCTAAATGTTGTTGCAGATGCACTCTCAAGAAAGGATGAATAGGTGGAAGCATTGCTTTGTGCCATTTCTATTATCCAACTAGATTGGATAACCAAAGAAAGGGATGAATCGAAAAAGGATGAAGAAGTGTGGACACTCATTCAAAATTTGTAGCAAGATCCTAGTACATTTGATACATTTAGTTGGAAAAATGATTCCTTATGGTACAAATATCGCTTATATATTTGTAAGATTTCCCAACTAAAACAAAATATTCTTTTGTAATTGCACACTTCTCCCTTAGGAGGACACTTGAGTTTTTTAAAAACTTACCACAGGGTGAAGAAAGTGTTTTTTGGGATGGCCTTAAATCTGATCTTCAAAATTTTGTGGCAGAATGTTTGGTTTGCTAGCAAAATAAAGTTGAGACAATTAAGACCCCGGGTCTTATATAGCCTTTATCCATTCCAATTCAATGTTGGGAGGATATTTAAATGGATTTTATCACAGGTTGACCTAAGTCTGAAGGAAAGAGTGTCATCATGGTGGTAGTTGATAGACTTACCAATTATGCACACTTTTGTGCATTATCTCATCCATTTAAAGCAAGTATAGTTGCTACTACATTAATGGAAACAATTCAAAAGCTACATCGAAACCCAAAGATTATTGTAAGCAACAGAGATCCCATTTTTACAGGAAATTTTTGGATGGAATTTTTTTCTTGTTTGGGTACTCAACTATCTCATAGCTCATCTTATCATCCTCAATTAGATGGGAAAACTGAGATAGTGAAAAAATGTTTGGAAGGATATCTTCGTTGTTTTGTATCTGATAAAAAAACACAATCGGTCAAGTGCTTACCTCCGGTTGAATGGTGTTATAACACTTCCTTCCATACTACAGCAAAAATGACCCTATTTATGGCACTTTATGGATATCATCCATTGTCCATCACATCATCTTTACTAGAAAATTCTAAGGTTCAAGCAGTGGAAGATCACATCTTGCATCAACAACAAGTTCTCCAACTCTTAAAGGATAACCTAAATTTGGCACAAAATCGAATGAAACAATAGGCATATCAACATCGCAGCGAGAGAAGTTTTGATGTAGGAGACTGGGTATTTTTATGGCTACAACCATACAAACAAATGTCCCTCGAGCAAGCTAAGAAGGATAATAAATTATCGCCAAAGTAATATGGTCCTTACAAGGTGTTGCAAAATATTGGTACTATGGCATGCAAATTGGAGCTTCCTGCTTCTTCTTGAGTGCATCCAGTTTTCCATGTTTCATGCTTAAAGAAGGTTATTTGTGACAAACTTCAAATTCAAACTATATTTCTAGAACTTGATGAGGAATGAAAAATCATATGGGAAACTGAAGCAGTCACGAAAACAAGAACTATATAGCTACAAAATCTAGCTATTTCAGAGTATCTTATCAAGTGGAATAACTTACCCACTGAAGATTCTAAATGGGAGGATTAGAATTTTATACATTTCCATCCAGAGTTACTCAAGCATTGAGGACAAATTTTTTTTGAAGGAGAGGGGCATGTTAGGTCCTTATATTACTATTTTAGTCCCTTATTGTTGTTATTGTAACCCCCTTATTGTTATCATTGTACTCGTGTAACCCCCATATTGTTATTATTGTGCCCTTACATTTTTATTGTTAGGTCGGCTAGGATTATATTTTAACCCCGTGGACTCCTATATATAGAAAGGAGATTTTTTCATTTGTATCATCCAAGAATTCTTCATTATGTAATGTAAAGGAGGTTTCCCCCTAGAAGTGGCTTATTTCTAAGGGGTTGATCTCTCTTTTCTTCTATTTTTGGATTTGGTTTCATAACAATCAATTTATAGGAAGGGAGAAGAGGTTGGGAGCCCATGCAAGGAGGAGGAAGTTCCACTTTCCAAGGGATAAACCCCCATTGATAATATAAAAGCTCTAAAATCAAAGAGCTCAACCCTATCACCACTAAATAATAACCAACTTGCTTCCTTGGAGCTTCTAGAGGTCGAAGCTTCTCCACCATTTTGAGGAAACATTGCCAGAAAGGGATTAGCGCGGTTTTCCCTAGAAAAAAGGGCGCTGACAGTGCTAGGCCAAAACTATCAACCTGACATCAACACAGGCAAGATAATAGAGAAGCACGTTTACCCATAAAATTATGGTTTTGACTAAGTTTCTTTGGTGATCTTTCAAGGAAATTTTCTTTTAAGTCTTTAGAGGATGTCTTTATGTATTTTTCCCAGGTGGATATATTTCACAGGATTTGTCACAATTAACTTCGAGATCAAGGACGGGAAGTGAGCAGAGTGACAAATTATTATGTAAAATATGCCCCCTAAAGCATGAAGGAAGTACGGGGAGTGATGGGTGAAATAATTTACAAACCAAGGCAAAAGAACTCGGAATACCACCAGGAATCCTACCAAATCAAACACAATACAATATATGACATCTCTGATATGAATATTCATAATAACATATCTGTGGACTAGGCATAAAATAACATATGAACCCGCGTCATGGTTGTAGCCATCTGTTTAAAAGAGATCATGGAAATGGATCCACGGTATGGCCACAGTCATCCGCATAGACAAGATCATATGTACAATCATGAATACTCAATAACTCCACACAACCTGGATAATGAAAAATTTGATCCAGGGTCTTCGTCTTGATCTCAATCTACCCAACATATGAATCTATCCATGTGAATAGATGATCTGATGCTGAACATGGTAGAAACCACTTGATTATCGATCAATGATGAAATTTGTTAACAGGCACAAGAGAAACCATCAATAATGACAATGGTCCTCAAGGTACAACAACACAAACTACAAGCATGAATAAATGTGTTGAAGTCGAACACTTTCTGAATATTTCGATCGAACATCAGTGATGTGAACCTATCATCGAACACGAAGAACTTTCCATTGAGGCATGCAAGCTCCAAGGTAGTTAAAAGGAGTTTCTAAATCATCTTCCCGAAGAGTGAGTTGAGGTCGACAGGAAGTGATCCACCGAAGGAGGGCCATAATTATTCCCAAATCATTGACATGAAATAATGAATATCTCAATATGAGAGGAGTGATTCAGGACTGTAACAAAGAAGGTCAGAAAAGCAGAGGATGTTTGATTTTGAAAAAAATGACTTCTCTTGAACATATCGGCAACACGAATTTAGAGTGTAGCATCATTTGAATCAAATAGGATCAGAGGTCATGATGACAGAAATGGTAATCAAATGAGAGGCAAATGGATTCCCCAAACCCACGACTGGAAAAGTGACGAATGAAGGATATCCCCAACCTGACATGAACTGTAGACAAGTGCCATGTTCAAGAGCGACAAGTTTCCAAAAAATACACATAGGATGTTCCACTTTCAATTTTTCTCCCGTTATTACTAACGAGAACCTCTTTATTTTTAATAGCTAGCGTGAAGAGGATAGCATATGTTGAGTGTGTAATTTAATTCTTTGAATGAATGCATCCTAGTAACCTTAATGAGCCCTAGGAAGGAGGAAGGAGGTCTCGTCATGGTGACAATTATTTTGCCATTTAATTTTTAACGAGTCTAACGAAAGGAGAACTCGGTGTCTTTTTCATGCTTAGGGAGTTTGAAAAATAAACAGAAAGGAAAACTCCATCATGTCCCTTTTCATAAATCGTCTCCTAAATATGGAAAGGTAGAAAATAATATCCGAGAGAACTTATTGACCATGTTCGATCAAGGTATTCATTTTTTGTAAATAGTTAATCTCAATCAAAAAAATGGGTAAACATATACTAAGACCACGTCAAATCATTTACTTTAACGAGTTCAAAAATACAAGTACTCGGTAATATTTTCATTTTTTGAGAGCCATAAAAGAGTTGAAATATGACACCACCTAGAGGAACAAGTGATATTAGGGATATCAATTGGTTCTGGTGATGATGGAATTGCTCAAAACACGTAAAAGGTCAAGAGGTTGGTTAATAAGACCACTCATTACTGCAGTTCCTAAGGAAAGGGTAAAAACCAAGTGAAAGTGTACGATTGACCAAGTAGATGGTGATGATGGAATGAGAAAACCAAGACTCATCTAGAAAAAAAGGCTGATAAAAATGGAAATCATGAAAGGTAGCATGAGAATGGTTTCATTTTTACACAAGCTTGAAACGAGATAAACTATGCTTGGAATAAGTTTGCATGGCCCCAACATAATGATGCAATTTGAGGTACATGCCCCCTAAGCTTCATCTCATTCACCTAAGTAGACTAATGGTTACTAGCAGGTGGATGGAATGAAGGTTCTTTTACGATATCAAGTGAAATACTCGACTGGGATTTTACGAGATCTATTCAAAGACTCGAATGGAAAAGGTATTTGTTTCTTTTTTAAATGAGGTTGACACAGTAAAATAACTATCCTCATGACACCTTGTTTCATTTATTAACGAGCTTGACACAATAAAAGAACTCTCCTTCGAAGACTTTGTTTCATTTTTTAAGGAGCTTGACACAAGAAAAGGAACTCTGCTCCGATAGACCTGGTTTCATTTTTTAAGGAGCTTCACACAAGAAAAGGAACTTTGCTCCAAATTTTTGATCATGGCCCATAAAAGTTCATGGATTCCAATAGGTTCTCATTATATGGGAGAACAACACTCTGGAAATCAGGGTCCAATGCCCCCAATACATGGTGCACTATATCACTGAATGGATCATCAGTAGGCATGGGCTTGGAACAGGTTTCCACACAATTAACTTGTGGCGGGGAAGATACCACTGGCATGTAAGGACCATTATTGGAGGACTATTTATTGGGAACCAAATTAGGATCAATGAACGAAATTTGATCAATGGTCACAATTCTTCCTTCATGTGGAAAACACATCACACGAAAGAGAGGAGAGACAACAGCTCCCATGACATAAGTATAGTCATGTCGAAGGAGTAAGTTAAAGTCCAAAGGGCCTTGAACAACCATCATTTCTATATAGAAAATATTTCCTCCCAAAGTAATAGGCAACTTAGGAAGGATCCCTAATGGTTGACTAGTTCCTCTGTTAAATGCTAACAGATTTTGGGTAACATTCACAAGTTTCGGATAACCTAAATCTTGCCAAGTAGTTGAGGAAAGAATACTAACGGATGTGCCTTCATCTATTATAGTGCTAGGTATGGCCACATTATAAGCATGTACTGTGATCTCAAAGGGCACGTAAGAAGGAAGATGGTATCTTGTCAGTCGACTCCAATCAAAGGAAGTGGCCAGACTACTTGGAGGGGGTACCGTGGGAATGGGAGAACTGCCCTCTTGTGTTACAGGAATGGGAGGATCACCATCCTGTACCATGGGAATGGGAGGATAATTGGAGGGGGAATCTGAAGAAACAAAAACAACCTGAGTGGTATGAGGTGCACTCCCTACATGAAACACTTGATCAACTAAAGTTGGAATCAACTCAGTTGTTTTCTCAACCAATGGTTGGTAGGGAATAAACTCATGGGATTCACTTTCAGAGAGAGTGGGGTTAACCAGATATGAGTTATGATCGATCACTTGAACAACTATCGGAGGATCAGGGAAAATATTATGATAACTAGCCGGAAGTCGCGACTGAGAAGTCATAAGGTTATCCAACACTTTGGAGGCTTCATCCATATAAGGAAAAAGGTGAATAGGATGATCCCCTTCACATAACTTACAGGAAATTTGACTTTCACCTTTTTCCCATGGGCATTACTATCACTAGTTAAGGGTTTTTCACCACCATGATCTCCATAGGTCGATTTGAAATGGTGAACCATACTTCTAATATCCTAGGAATGCTAGGAAAATCCCTAAGAAGGTGGTCACCATTGCATAAATTGCAAGGGAATTTGACTTTGCGGGACTGAATGGAAAATTTTTCAACATCAATTGCATTGGAAGTGATGGTTTTTGGGTTTCCCCCTTGCTTCTTTTGCTTCTTATTATTTTTCCTCTTCTTCTTCTTCTTAGCTTCCTGGTTACTAGGTTCCAGACTTTCATCGAGCGAAGAGGAAGAACGGGGTAAATAAAAATATGAAGAAGCCGATGGGTTAACCTCAGGATCAACATGAAGTTGAAAATTTTTAGGTGGAGGCGAACTTAGATGAGAAGCAACTTGGACATTTGGAACCATGGGGGTTGAAAATAACAAAACTAGAAAACCAATGGTTAATCCCGAGAGGGGAAAAATTTCCATATAGGGAGCACCAACATTTCCAAAAGAAGGAAAAGGACTAGGATTCCTGTCAGAGGGGGTTCCTAGATTGGAACACTATGTTGCCATTAGTCTCAACTTGAGATCTGCTAAGTATTTTTGCACAGGTAAAATGTTATTCCGTGAGAAAATTTTAGAAATTAAACACAAAATAAATAAAAAAGGGTGAACTATGCATAAAGCACTAGAAAATTTGGCCCAATTTCTGACGGCCACTTCGTCGCTATTCCGACACATAGTCGTCGCAAGAGCGACAGTTCGAGGCCGGACAAAACGTGGTTAGCCATTATGTCGCAATTCTAACGCTTTGACAAAGTGTCGCAATGTAAC
This sequence comes from Pinus albicaulis, assembly GCA_034641835.2. Taxonomy (NCBI): domain Eukaryota; kingdom Viridiplantae; phylum Streptophyta; class Pinopsida; order Pinales; family Pinaceae; genus Pinus; species Pinus albicaulis. The sequence goes on from CM076577.1 coordinate 390,870,902, forward strand.
CGACACTTTTTCCATTGTTTCCAAACAATCGTCACTCTTTCGACGTTTGTAAACTGTCACAATTCCGACGAAAGGTTGCAATCCCGACGCTATTGCAGAAACTGTCGCAATTCTGACGGATTCCTCCAAACGTCACAATTGCGACACTTTGTCTAAGTGTTGGTATTGCGACACTTGTCTCTAAACGTCGGTATAGCGACGGTTTCAGGCGGGATATGAAAAAGTTGAAAAAATTTGAGGAAATTTTCGACATTTGGTCAAAAGTGTCGGAACCAAGTGTCGGAATTTCCGCCAAATGTACTAGTGAAGGATTACCAGGTATTCGTGAATTGCAATATACACCTTAGAAAATAAATTTACCTAGGACTTAATGTACGACAATGAACCTCCCCGAATGTTGTGTTCGGTGTATCACGTCTACAAGGCAGCCGACTTGGTTACCTATGGCAAGCTTACAACCTAGTGTTGTTTCCCCATATATACTCGACAATAGGTGAGATTCCAATCCATAGTAGTGTTGTATAATGTGTAACCGTATGATGAAAGCGTCCCCTTATACTTTTCATACGTGGGATGGGATTTCACCTCCGGAATGTAACACAGGATGTTAGCAATAGCTGCTACGCTTAATGATGTTGGAACACGTCTCTAGCCTAGAGCTCTAAATGTTTGCGTTAATTTAAAATTCTCCTTAAGGTTAATTGAATAAAATTTAAGGTTGATCTTGATTAAAGTTTCAATTTGAAGGTTCAATATCGATGTCACCTAAACCCTATATTGTAGCTAAATGCTAAAAGAGATCCTTTCCATTTCGATGAATTCCAAACTAATGAGGGAAGAAACGCAAACAAGAGTGCAAGTAATGCAACAAACAATCATGCCCCCCAAATAGTTCAAAACTACTAAAATGTTTTGTTTAAAGATTGAATTCACTTTCACTATTCCCCAAAATGAAAACTTATTGAAAAATGAAATTGCTTCTCTTTTCACTAAGATGCATAATATATATATATATTTTCTTTACTTTGAAAGCTCAGAATGCAAATGCAATCAGTGAACTAAATTAAAATCAACCAAATGAACAAAGAAATGCAAAAGAATAATTTTCACTTTTCTTTCTATCGAATGGAAAACAATCGCTTCAAAAAATGCACGAATGAAAATCACTTTCACTCTTTTTCAAAACGAACAAACCAAATCCAAACTTAAAGATTAAAATCACTTTCAATTTACTCTTTTGAATTCGGGAACTAAATAATACACGCCCTTCCAAACTTGCGAATCAAACAATCGCTATATTATGTTTGACACTTAATTGAAGGTGATCTCTAAGTGCTGTGATGACCAGTGCAAATGAAAACAACTTCAAAACAAGCCAGAAGCGATGTGTGATGGTGTTTGAACTAACTGGAATAGAACTCTACAGCAGAGCCTATGAACTCTCTGACAATAAACACAAGTGAAAAGCGAAGAAAAATTGACTAGAAAACCTAGGGAATGTTTAAACTTCACTCTAACCACAAGCAAGTCGAAGAGACAAAACCAACCATTCAAACAACACAAACAAACAAAATACAATGGCAAGAGATCATTCAGACTCGATAGACTTTCTCAAGGGTCAAGACACACTGAGAAGATAGGGTGGAACCCAAAATTTTTCCTAGCCCTGGTATCCGTGCATCTGTGATGAACAAAACAGTGCTGAAAATGCGTTGAGCGCTAAAAACAAGGAAGAAAAAAAAAATTCACACCAAAACCAGACCTAACACACTGATATAACTATCAAATCCTACACAAACCTATAGATACCCAAGCAGACTTAGATCTCGATGATCAGTCAAACTGATCATAAATCAATTCAGGAAAGGAAAGGAAAAGAGGCTAAAGCTCCCCAGTGGAGTCGCTTATTCTATTGTGAAGATAAATCCCCTCTGCAGACAGAGGCGATCTCTGTAGCCCTAGAGTGGTTCTAGCAACTTGTGAGACTTTCTAATGCAAGCTTCCTTATCTAATATTCAAAACGAGACAAGAAATGAGATAGGGTTACATTTTCCTGATGATATGCTTGAACACTTTGATGGTGGCCTTGATCCATAATCCCTCAAGCTCGTTCCTCGCTACTAGTGGCGTACGATTACCTACAGGAGATCAAGAGGCAACAGAAATTGTAATCCAATACATAATATTCATGAACATCATCTATCTAAAAAATCAAGGAACATTAGACTATTTATGCAAATAATTAGACAAATATAGAAAGCAAACATGAGATGTTTTATTAATAAATATAAAAGAGAGAGCTTATAACCCAGGCCTTGATGTCGAAGGCCTCCCTTTGGTGATGTATGATTCCTTCACCGAATCTCTAAAGAATTCCTTCTCCTGAATAGCTTAGGCGTTATCACAATACAGGAGTGTAAGGGGAATGAATGATCAAACCAACCCAACAATTACCAACAAGTAGTGGAAGGATGGGGATTAATTTATAGGAAGGGAGAAGAGGTTGGGAGCCCATGAAATGAGGAGGAAGGTCCACTTTCTAAGGGATAAACCCTCATTGATAAGATCAAAGCTCTAAAATTAGAGAGCTCGACCCTATCACCACCGAATAACAACCAACTCGCCACCCTGGAGCTTCTAGAGGTCGAAGCTTCTCCTCCATTTTGAGGAAAAACTGTCAGAAAGGGATCAACATGGTTTTCCCAAAAAAAGGGCGTTGACGGTGCTAGGCCAGAACTGTCAACCTACCATCAGCATGGGCAGGCTACTAGAGAAATGCAATCACCCGAAAAATTAGGGTTTTGACTAAGTTTCTCCAATGATCTTTCAAGGCAGTTTTCTTTGATTCTTTAGAGGATGTCTTTATGTATTTTTCCTAGGTGTATATACTGCACGAGATTCATCACAGGGAACTTCAGGATCAGGGACGAGAAGTGAGCAGAGTGAAAAATTATTGTGTAACAGTAATTGTAATAGTTTCTCTATTCAATTGATTAATGCAAAGAGGCTTGAGGGGTTTTTCCTAGTTCGGTTCCCCTAGAAATCATTGTGTATTTGTGGTTTTGCTTATCACATTTCTATGCATTTTTTTCTAAGCTATGATTTCCATTCCATGGATCGATAGAGTAGAATTGTGTCTCTTGATTTTAGTTTAATTTCTTGAGCAATTGCGATTTCTATCAAATTTCTACATGCTCAGTTGCCACATTCACATAACTTGATATGCCAAAAGGAATGACACATCACAAGTGCCACATTAATAATCAAACTTACTAACATGCTTTGTCATCAAAAAATTACAAAAATCCAATTATCACAAAATAAACAAGTGCTACATAGTAGCTTCTCCGTGCCGCTTAGTAAAAAAATAGTGAAAAAATCTAATCACTATGGTTATATCTTAAAAGAATTAATTATTGTGCTTTGTAAATGTAGTTGTAAAATGTATATTTAACCTCATGTTTGGTAATGAAAATAAATACACCTATATTATATTGGCTAAAAACTAAATTCATGATAGTCAATATTACACAACAACTGAATTGTTTTGAAATACAAATATGAAATCGAATATTTAGCAGTAACTTTATAATTCAATTCTTAAAGCATTTAACTTATCTAACAATCATATTTTATTTATAAAACATGTTTTTGTAATTCAAACTGACAATATTTTAAAATAAATTTCTTTTTATTTAAATATTTTTAATAATAATTATTTTATTTTCTAATGAAATTGAGTAAATTTTAAATAAATCAAATATTTTGAGTTGAATTTTTATTAGATTGCTAGTTTTTCAATATTATTAATATACATTGATTTTAAATTTAGATTTTCTGGATCATTAATTTTTTAAGATATATATTTTTTTAATTATTTATTTTATTTTAAATTATTTAATTTTATATAATATATTAATTTTTTATATTATATAATAAATAAATAAAAGTATTCTTTTACTTAATAAATTTAATAAATTTCAAATAATATACTGTATTAATTTTTCAATATTAGTAATAAAAGAAGAAGCTAAATGCATATATTGACAATAAAATCTTGGTTTCTGGTTTTCAGTGTAATAGCTCACGAAGAACTTTTGACATTCAAAGCGAATCCAATATACATATGATATCAAATCTATAGACTTAGATCCACAGTACAGTGTAGAAGCTTACTGCACCAAAGTCTCTGCCGAAACTCACTCCACACAATCCATCAAATGTAACTCACTCCACACAATCCATCAAATGTTGTCACGAACAATAGAGATCGAATAATTCATATCTTTATAGGGGAAAAGGAATTAAATACGAATTTATGTACAGATTTTGCAACCATTCAATGAAACCTCGATCAAATTTATGCAGAAACATTTGTAAGGAATAAAGTCGGAATTTATGTACTATTTTACAACCATCTTTATGTATGACACCTCTTTTAAAAAAATTATTCACAAATTCTTCTGCACCTCTTCTAAAAAAATTATTCACAAATTCTTCTGCACCTCTTCTAAAAAAATTATTCACAAATTCTTCTGCACGTTCCTATTTGTTGCACAGATACCTATGAAAATTTTATGCATAAAATGCCTATTGTTTTTTCCATATAAATGATTTTAGAAATCCTTGTGTAAATTGCTATGAAAATGCAAAGGAAAAACATATCCATAACAAATATTTTGACAAATCTACTTATACCTGTATACCTGTCATGTCATTTAATTGTTATCTGTCAAGTAAATTGTAACGATGCCACGTATGATCAATCAAAAATTAAATATTATGATATCCGTTTATTTTTTGATGATAAATTATAACAAGCAAAAGAAGTTGAAGTGACAACATGTGCAGTCCCCGGAGAAAGAATTGTACGTCAGTACCTGGAGGAAGAAGTAATCGATTACAAAACGGGCTCATCGACAATAATTCTTATTCGGCTATCCGACATCCGATTTCATTAACTCGAAAGCCAAAAGTAAAATTCACATGTATCTTCGTGTACGATAGCCCTTTCGTAGTTTTGACTTTTACAATAATAAAATATAAATAAAATTTAATCCAAATAGGTAAATTTCAAAAGAAAAAATTGATTAAAACATATAAAAAACGATGTAAAATTATAAAATAACTTATATCAAATTATGTACAATTGAGATAAAATCAAGTTTAAAAAATTATGAATCACTAAAAATTGTATTATAAGCAAAAATTAAGAAGGGTCTCTATTATTTTATGAAGTAATAATATTATAATGGTAAGTTGTTATGTAGTGCATAACAAATCTCATTATGAAATTTTGTATTTTTTTTAAGGTTTATTGGCATTGGTTTGACTAAAATTTGTGTTCTTTATCAAAAGACATTTAGTTTGGAAAATGCACAACTTTTTTAGAAAAATCTCTAGAAAATTTGTTGATAACTTCACTTCTTAGACACTTTTTTTTTCAAGATGAATTAAATTCTTTGTTTGAATTCTTCAAATTTTGAACATAAAATTTTAAGAAATTGAATTAAATGACATTGTCCTCTCTTTTCGTCAAAAATCTACAAAAGGGAAAAAAAAAACCTCCCTTTGTGTGCTTGGAAATTCTCCCATTTCGTGTCCAAGAAAAGATATAATACCACTTGTAGTGTAACTGACATAAAATATACTGCAAAACCCAAGAACACAAGAGAAAAGAAAGATAAACCCTAAGGAAGATTTCTTTGATAAATAAAAAATAGAGAGCTATTGTCACTTGTCTCTTCAAAGGGGCAACCTCCAAAAACAATGTTTGATACATAATAACAATTCTTGACAAAACATTGCACAACCTTCTACTTTATATATAGTTATCCATAAAAAAATCTTATCTACTTGTAGGACCCTTATAATGAGGGTTAATCAAATTTGGGTCTTATTAAAAAAATGTCACCTTTTATAATAAATAACAATTAGTCAACTATTTAATGGGTCTTATTCAATGAATATGGCCTCATATACTAATAGAGTATCTAATAAAATTAGGGTAGGACCTTAACAATACATTTGAAATGATTTTCATAGTGGAAATTTTAATATAAAATAATGGATTAGTGGGCCTCAAGCACTCATTATATTAAATGATCTCAAAAAATGAAAGAATACAATAAATGGAAGAATACATATTTTACTAATTTGTTACTAAATAAATTAATAAAAAAAGAGAGAATAATATATAAAGTCCATAGGTTGTTACTATTGTTTGTTTGTTTTTTTTTACCATAATGAATTGGTAATTTTTTGGAGTAATCTAGGTGAGGCCTGTGATCAAAGCCTAAGATCAAACCTATCAGTTGCTACTATAACTCCAAGAGAATATCTAACAAACTATAAGTCATATATACCAAGAATTTATGATTTAGCAAGAGTCGAGACTCCACAAGGGTGGGAACCTACTCCTTGAGCCTTATCACAATGAGTAAAAGATGCCCCATGAGATTTGAAACTAGATGGAAGAAATAACATAAGTTGTTACTATTGCTACTAAGCAATTGTCTAGTTTTCTATTGGCATATATTTGGTTTAAAACTCCCTTAATAAAATACACTAGTCTACATTGATAAATCTACCAAATAGAACATCCATAAATATAAGGAAGTATCCTTTAAATTTCTCCACAATATTTTTCTTATTAAAAGAAAATCTTTATAATAACCAAAATTCTAAATTCCAATTCTACCTCCACCTCCTAAAAACTAAAACAAATTCCTAATTCTCAAACTTAACACTAGAAAGTAATAAGCAACTTATCATTGAAGTGGGAAATCATTTTTTTATATTATTTTTTAAACATGTGTGAGATATTTTCAGGGAAAATTACAAGGAAAATTACTTAGTTTAAGTTTTCACTAATCTTTCATGCTTTTGGAGCCTGCTTTGGCTCTAAGTGTAGATTATTAACTAACCTTATTACTTGTTGCAAGTGAGAAATTATTGGCCAAGACTATTTCGCTAATAATTGTTATTACTTTTAAATGTTATAATTTGTTTTAAATAGACTGAAAAGGTTTTGTAAATTGTTACTTTATATTTATGAGGTCTAGAGTGCAAATTTATTTATTTTTAATAGTGTTGAGCGACTTGACTAGACAAGACGAGTCATGATTCAACGATTCCAATTTTCCAATTCAACATTCCATTTAAGTTGCCAAACCATCTTCTCAACCACTCCCATTTTACTTCACAATTCTTCCGTGAATGCAAACATGTGCACTTCGCATTCTAGTAGGTATCCTTTTATTGACTTCAAACCAAAAAGGAATGGTACTATTTATAAGAAATAACAAAGTCGTGGAAATTTAGTTATTCCTATTAAATGAAATTTCTTAACCATAATTCCTTTCCATACCTTTTTCCGTGTGTGAAATCTTTAGGTAACCATTAGAATTATGCCGGGTTGGTGTAACGTCCTACTCCAAACTTATTTGTATATTTATTATAAATGTTGTGTAATTTCCATACCCTTTTTCCGTGTGTGAAATCTTTAGGTAACCATTAGAATTATGACGGGGTTGGTGTAACGTCCTACTCCAAACTTATTTGTATATTTTTAATAAATGTTGTGTAAAGTAACATTGTAATGCTTTAGTTCCCGATCGGGGTGCCAGCGAATGGAGGATGGCAGCATGACAATGCCACGTGATGGGGTTGTTAGTTGACCATCATGCATTGAATAACATCTCGCGAAGGTAATGGTACTTGCACGCGTCTCATGAAATTATTATGATGCAAGCCGCCCCAAGTCATCAATGTAAGGCAGAGAATGGGAAGGTACGCCGGCTGCGGGGTAGGAGAAGGAATAAGGTAAGTTTGTGCTATTGTAAAACTATCTTTCAAACAGAAGAGGAAACTCAGACAAGAGCAGCGACAGAGGGCTTGCATGAATGGGAAGCTCAACATTGCGGGAGGAAGATTATTGGGTATGTACTGGTCCTCGTCACTCTAATTCCAAAATTTGGTTTCCTTGTTAGCATTTCGACTATGAAAGAAGGAGTTTTTACAGGGGTTGCAGAGGAATTGATGGTCATTGTTAGATTTTTTATTTTTCATGGTTTGCATGTAAAGGTAGAGGGGGTTCATTTGAAAATAGAACCCTGTTTTCGTAGGCCCCCCCCCGGTCCTCTTTACCAGCACCTCAGCAATGTCATTTTGCATGGGTTAAGTCTGCGTTTTCCTGATGATTATGAAAATTTGTTTCTTTGTAGGCCTCCGGGCTCTCATTACCAGCACCTCTGCTATATCTATTTGCATGGTTTATGTCTGTGCTTTACAAAAGCTTTTGAAGTTTCATTCGGTATTTCCTTTATCTCGGTCAAGAATGGTCTGATAGAGGTTCGTCCTTGTATTCAAAAATTCCCAAAAGAGCTAGCCACTGGGTATCAGAAACTTAAGGGTAGAGTTTGTTTTCAGTTCTTTAGTGACCCTTGCCATACCAGTAATTTCATTTACTATCTCAGAGTCTCGGTCTGCAGTAGGAATTCTTGCTGCTTCAATTATTATTTCTGTGTCGGGAATGGGAGGTGTTTACAAAATTAGGTTTCCTCTTCTCTTAAGTCGCAATTTAGTCAGTTACATGTTCACTGTTTTGGTTTTAAATGTAATCCCAATAATTACGTAAATCCAAATGGCTTATGCAGGGTAGTTAAAGTTATTCCAGTGGGTTATTACTGGGTCTGTCTATATTTCCAATCTAAATTCTGTGGTGGCAATATTTTCGGACTTCGGCATAATTTCAGTCAAAAGGAGCAACTCCAATTTCGACAAGATGTTGGTAAGGAGAAAGGAAGATTAATTGTTAAACATTTGCTTTTCCGTTATACGAGATCTCATATTGATAATACAAATTCAAATCAACAAATTACACAGTATAGAAAAATGGTTAAGAGGTAGACGAGACAGAGAGTGGCTCAAAATCAAGATAAAGGGAAACAGAAGATGATTAAACCTGAAGCAGAAGTCAGAAAGCGAGGTAGGAAGACAAAACAAGAGGTTTTAGAGAATCTATCAACAGTATACTCCCTTGGAAATCCATCTCAAGTCAGGGAGGTAATTCATGGTTGGGAAAGATAAACTCAAAGTAATGAGGAAGACAATGAAACAGAAGCGGAAATTCTAGACTTTTTCACAGATCCTGGCCACACTAGAGGTCGTCTTTCACTGTTCAATCAAACAGTTCATACATACTAGATTATGAAGTTTGTTATGGCTAAGGCTATGCAAAATCTGTATCCAAGAAATGACACTCAAGAACCAAAAATGATGGAATTGCTTCAAGATATTGATACTCAACTCCAGCATATGAAGGTGACTCAGTATCAAGCGATGGATCGCATCGGACGAATTGAAGACTGTATTGGATGAATTGAAAAGAAGATTCAACAACTATAGCAATGATCCAGGTGGATATTGGTGGTCACCCGCCTATTCCACTTGGGGCTCCACCATTGTCTGTTTCAGTTTTTTAGTTTCGGCACAGTTTACTATTTTTAGCAGTTTTTCGGGTCCTGAACTTCTGGAGCCGTTTTGAGGCCCTAAACGACGTTTTTTGGGAAAACAGAGAGCAACACCATGGACCTATGTTGCCGTTCCAAATTTTTAGTCCTCGGATAGATCTTTCTAACGAGGTATGGTACACGTCAAACGGAGATCGTATGCCAAAGTTACGCCCCTGGGAAGTTGAAACACCAATTTACCCAAACGGGGCCCATAGTTTTGGCGCTTCATCTCCTAGGGTTAGGGTTTTGGCTGTTTAGGATTTCCCATTGTTTCTAAATAATAAATATGCCCTCAAGCCTCATTGTAACTCAGTTCAGAGGCCTGTAGCCGCCACATCTCTTCTCAGAGATAGCTACCAGCGCCCTAGCTAGTTTTATTTCCATTATGTCTGTAAACAAATTTCAGTTCTTTGATGTTAATGAAATGAAGTGTTATTTCCGCTGCATCTCTGTATTTATGGTTATATGTTTATTCTGTTGCGTTCCTGCATAAATCCGGATCAGTGGTATCAGAGCGGTCTGCTTTTTCTCGATCCTTCTTTGCATGTCCCCAACGAGGTCGGGGTATAAGGAGCTAGGGCTCGATCTCGTGGAACCTTTGCAAGATCAGCCTCGCAAACCTCGACGGACGCCCATGGGGGACGAAAAGAAAGATGAGGGAGCAGGAGATCCTATCAAAATATTGCTCGAGGAGGCCCTCGAAAGACAAAGGAACGTGATGATGGACAACTTTGCTCAGATCCTTCAACGGCTACCCACCGGCGGCGCATCTGCATCCAGCAGCCACGCTGGAGGCGCGACTCCTTTTAAGGTACAAGTAAATTTTGACATTCCCATATTTGAGGGTCAAATAGACGCAGATGCTGTAGATAAATGGTTGAATATGTTAGAAGGATATTTCTCGGTTCATGACTTTTCAGACCGGGAGAAGATTATTTTTGCACTCTTCAAAGCTACCCCCCATGTTAAGGACTGGTGGGAAACCTACTGTGAGAACAAGGACCAGACAGAACCCTCTCTGTTCTCGGCCGTACCAACTTGGAATTCTTTCCGAGACGCCATCAAGGAACAGTACTATCCCGTGGGGAGCTATGAGGACAAGTACATACAATGGACCACGCTGCGACAACAAAGGGATCAAGATGTGCATGAGCTGACGAATCTGTTCCATACCCTGCGCACAAAGTTGGGTATCAAAGATTCAGAGAAACATCTGGTGCTAAAGTATCACAGCTGTCTGCACACATACATCCACGAGGAAATGGAGTTCCTCGACATCTCCTCGCTTGGTACGGCATACCGGTATGCTGCCAAGATTGAGTAGAAATTCAAGCAGAAGAAGCGAGACTTTGGATCTGCGAATCAAAAGCAAGGGAAAGGTGCTTCCAAACTGCAGAACAAAGGACAGAGCCAAGGCACGGCGGCTAAAGACAACTCGTCGAAGCCACAAGAAAAGAACATCAGCGCAAAGCCAAAGAAGGACACGGTAAAGTGGTGTGAGTTCCATAAGAGCTCCACTCACAACACAAGTGAGTGTCGGGCCAAGCAGTCGCTAGTGGTCGAGATGAGGGCTTCTGAGTCAGATGCATGCTCCGACTCCGAATCAGAACCTGAAAAGGGGAATGAAAAAGGGAAACAAATTATTGATGTGGAGCCCAATGCCACTGTTGCCACTACAAAGATCCAGAAGGAGGAACCGGAAGATCCAGAGGAGGAGGAACGTCTCTTCCACTCCCAGATGTGGGTAAAGGGCTCCCCTGTACAGTTCATTGTCGACAATGGGAGCCAAAAGAACCTCATTTCAGCAGACGCCGTCAAGCGGTTGGGCTTGCCGACCACAGCTCACCCACATCCATACACCATCGGGTGGCTTCACCAAGGACGAGATCTCCGCGTCAGCCAGCAGTGCCGCCTTCCCTATAGCATCAAGCCCTTCACGGATGAGGTATTATGTGACGTTGCTCCTATTGATGTTTCTGATGTATTATTAGGACAACCATACATGTGGAAGCATCATGCTGTGTATGAGTCTCGACCTCGTGCTGTTATTATTACTTTGGGAAATAAGTTGTACAGGATACCAGAGGTACCACCTCCTACGACTATCTCTTTGGTTACTGCAAAACAATGTAGTAAGCTCATTTCCCAAACCAGGAAATTCGTTTTCCTGATGATCCGCCCCCAGGGCAAGAAGAAGACTGTGGCCACGACCTCCAGACAGGGCTCCTCTGCACAACAACAACAAATGGATAAGGTTGTGGAGGAGTACGGGGACATATTCACCTCACCCACATGGGTTCCTCTGCACTGTTAGGTCAAGCACCCGATTGATCTGACCCCCGGTGCGCCGCTACCTAATGGACCGATCTATCGGCGCTCTGTTCTGGAGAATGATGAAATCAAGAGGCAGATTCAGGAGCTGTTGCAGAAAGGTCACATCAGACCAAGTTCATCGCCCCGTGGGAGCCCGATCGTGTTGGTACAGAAGAAGGATGGGACGTGGAGACTCGCTATTGACTATCGGGCGCCGAACAAGATCACTGTCCGGAATAGGTACTCAATCCCACGGATTGATGACCTTCTGGACCAACTCCAAGGTGCAAAATATTTCAGTAAGACCGACCTGAAGTCTGGGTATCACCAGGTACCAATTGAACCCTCTGATGTGTGGAAGACTGCCTTCAAAGCTAAGGAAGGCCTTTTTGAATGGCTGGTCATGCCTTTCGGGTTGACGAATGCTCCCGCAACCTTCATGAGGATGATGGACGACATCTTGCGGCCATTCACCAACTCATTCGTAGTGGTGTACTTGGATGACATTCTGATCTTTAGCAAGACTTGGGAAGAGCACCTTCATCACATCCGACAAGTCCTCCAAACACTGCGGCAACACAAGTTGTGTGCCAATTTGGAGAAGTGCACGTTTGGCATGACCCAGGTTCAATATCTGGGATACATTATTGATGAAAGGGGGGTGCATGTGGATCCAGCCAAGATCCAAGTCCTTCAAGATTGGCCAGCCCCAACCACTATAAGAGAGCTTCACAGCTTTCCGGGTCTTGCTAATTTCTACCGTAGATTCATGTTGGGATTCTCTCATATCACTTGGCCCTTGAGTCAAGTCACCAAGGGAGGAGCAAGAGAAAAATTCTTTTGGTTGGAACCTCAACAGAAGGCGTTCAAAGAATTGAAAAATCGTCTCTGTTCTGCCCCAGTGCTCACATTACCAGACTTGCAACAGCCATTTGAGATCGAGACAGATGCCTCTGACTATGCTATTGGCGCTCTACTCAACAGACATCCAAGGGCATTTCCCTCATAAAGGATGACATTGTCCACGCGCCGTTAAGTATCCCACCTATGACAAAGAAATGTATTCCATTGTGCCAGCCTGTCGACAATGGAAGCATTACATTTTTGGGGAAGGAAACAATCATCCACACAGACCACCGGCCCCTGCAGTTCATACAGACACAAGGGAAGTTGCAGAATGATCGCCATCAGAAGTGGTCCACATATCTGCAACAGTTTCATTTGAACATCAAGTACAAGAAGGGTAGCACCAATAATGTTGCAGACTGCCTCAGCCGACCACCGATCGTGGCGCTCATCACCGTGCTCAACTCTTGTGGGCACGAGACTTCTGATTGGCCGCTTCTCTATGAGAGTGACCCAGAATTCGGCCACACTTACAAGGCACTCTTGGGGGGCACGCAAGTTCCAAATTTTTACCTCCAAGATGCACTTTTATGTCACCTGGGACACCTTTGTGTTCCTTCAAGCGAGCGTGCCAAGATGATATGGGAAGCACACTACAGTCGAGTCGCTGGGCATTTCGGGGTCGAGAAAACAGTAGCAATACTACAGAAGTATTTCTATTGGCCGAACCTTCGAAAAGATGTCGAGAAGCACATCAGATCCTGCACTGCTTGTGCCATTGCCAAACCGACCATCAAGAAGCAAGGCCTATATACTCCTCTACCTACCCCTAGTCGACCTTGGGAATCCATCTCCATGGATTACATGTCGGGCCTGCCTTCTACTAAGCAGGGAAATGACTGTGTTTTTGTGGTCGTCGACAGATTCTCGAAGATGGCCATTATGGCGCCCTGCAAGAAGAATATCACAGCAGAAGCCACTGCTAAACTCTTCTTTGAACGAGTGTGGGTGCACTTTGGGATCCCACAGTCTATCATATCAGATCGGGATAGCAGGTTCCTCAGCACATTTTGGTCCAGCCTCTGGTCGATGTTGGATACCAAACTCACCAAGTCCACATCTTTCCATCCCCAAACAGATGGCCATATAGAGGTCATCAACAGAATGATTATACACATTCTGCGCATGTACAATTCAAAGCATCCACGCACATGGAACGAGAGCCTCCCCTATGTACAACATAGTTATAATCGGGCTCTCCACAGTTCAATCGGCCATAGCCCCTTTCAGGTGGGCTTGGGATTCCAGCCACTATGTCCCATTGACGTAGCCATGCCATTTGCAGCTGCTCAGGCCAATTCAGCTCATGTCCAGTCTAAAGTTGACAAAGCTAGTAGCTTCATCGAGCACATTCAACACATCCGCCAACAGGTTCATGATATATTGGACAGAGCCAATGCCAAGTACAAGCAACGCCATGATCAACACCGAGTGCCACACAACTTCCAGGTGGGTGACAAAGTATGGCTACATTTGCAGAAGGAGCGCCTCACTGGACCCCACCGCAAGCTTCGCCCGCTCCGATACGGGCCGTACACCATCACCAAGGCTTTAGGGAACAATGCCTTCGAGCTCAGTATTCCACCATTCCTTGGTCTGCAACCAGTCTTCAATGTGGATTGCCTTCGTCCTTACTTCCCACCTCTACTGGACACCTCAGACATTGTAGAACAACTCACACCAACAGAGTTAAATCCAGACTGCATGGAACAGGCCACCACAGATTGTATCATGGACATACAAATCAAGAACACTTGCCAACAGAATATCCAACTATATCGGGTTGTCAAAGCTGGCCAACTCCTGCACCAAGGAAAGTGGTTCACCAGGGACCAAGTTCAGCAAAAATTTTCTCATCTCATGGAGGAACTTAACACAATGGGGACCATTGCTTCCTAATGGGGGAGGAATGATCCAGGTGGATATTGGTGGTCACCCGCCTATTCCACTTGGGGCTCCACCATTGTCTCTTTCAGTTTTTCAGTTTCGGCACAGTTTACTATTTTTAGCAATGTCCTAAACTTCGGAGCCGTTTGTCCCTAAACGACGTTGGGAAAACGAGAGCAACATGGTCCATGGGGATTGATGTTGCTCACATCAAAATTTGTATTCCTTGGATAGATCTTTCTAACGAGGTATTGTGCACGTCAAACAATGATCGTATGCCAAAGTTACGCCGGGAAGTTGAAATTCACTTACCCAAACTAGGGCCCATCGTTTTGGCGCTTCATCTCCTAGGGTTAGGGTTTTGGCTGTTTAGGATTTCCCATTGTTTCTAAATAATAAATAGGTCCTCGAACCTCATTGTAACTTAGTTCAAAGGCCTGTAGCCACCACATCTCTTCTCAGAGATAGCTACCAGCGCCCTAGCTAGTTTTATTTCCATTCTATCTGTAAGCAAATTTCAGTTCTTTGATATTAATGAAATGAAGTGTTATTTCCGCTGCATCTCTGTATTTATGGTTATATGTTTCTTCTGTTGTGTTCCTGCATAAATCCAGATCAAGCAAGCAGACATGCATGGGTCCACGACGAAGGACCCAACACCAATTGATTCCTCAGATGGATAGTAATCCAGTTTAAGTTCATGTTTTTTTGTGAATAATGTTTTTTTGGACAGTGCTATAGTTTTAAGTTGCTACTTTGTAAATGTTTTAAATAGTGAACTAGAAAATGCGGCAAGTAGAAGAATGAAATATTTCTAATTTTGGTTGGCTTTTAATGCATTAAGGTGGCCAACATACTTGGTTTCCTCCGGGTAGGTTGAGGTCACCAACTTACTATCTCTGTAACCTGCTTTTTTGATGATAAATAGAAAATAGCAAGGTACTACCAAATTGACAAAAAAAAAACATTGTAATGCTTTAGTATTATTATTATTGTTATTTAATTTTAAGGTTATGGCTAAGCTAGACACCAACTTAGTGTATAATACCTTTTTGTTTGTGAGACAAGGGATCCACCTCCATGCAACGATTTAAATACTAACTCTACGAAGGCATACATACTCTATCTCTCTGGTTTTGAACCTGTAACCTCTTACGAAGAAACACATGCTCTTAACCATTAGGCTCACTTAAATTGTATAAGTGACATGTAAAAATAACATTGTATTGCTTTATCATTAAATAATTGTATTTAATAAGCTTTTAGAAAGTTTAGATTATAGAAATTTAGTTTATTATTAAATTTATATTAATTAATTTTTTATTATAATTTTTTTCCTCTTTTATAGTGTTTTTTTTTCTAATTTAGGCTAATTCTATTAGATCATAAGAAACAAGAAGTTACAGGTCACATCCTGTGGAAAGAACGGATTCAATCCATAAGGAAAGTGCCAAAGAGTTCTGTCAAGTACTGGACTGCCCCTAAAGGGGAAACCAGTCCTTAGAAGTTCAAAAAATATGGCTACCCATGGCGAGAAACCAACAAAAATAGATAGCAGAGATGTACAAAAAAACCTAGGATAAACATGATTGCACAGACTAAAGCCGCAAAGAGTTAAATAGACAAAACTAAGGGACACCTGCATGCTTGTCACTGGAGGCTTGAGACTCTTCGAGGGTCCTGCATACGTAGTCCACATCCATCATTCCTGTGTCCAATGCGTTTTCATCTTGCAGAGGGCGTGGCGAGGCGGGGTTGGTCAGGGTCACTGCATCATCAGTAGTCGAAGGAGCTACATGGTGCTGAGGGCAGTCGCCAATGTTCAACTCCAAGTTACCGCCCACATCCAGCTCCGGGCTGCCTTCGTTGTTGCCGTTAGAATCACTTGAACCATTGCTACCACTGGTAGCACTGCGAACCGAAAGAGATTTCAGCTTGCGAGGGGTGAAGGAGGGCTCAGGGGAGATGGTGGACTTGCGAGCTCGTTTTTTGCTGCAAATGGGAGAGGGAGGCGGAGCCGAAGCAGGGAGCTGCTCAGAAGGCTGAGGATTGTCAAAATCAGTCCAATCAATGGAGAAGTTTGGGTCGCGACAGAGGTAGGGCGAGATGGGAGGGCGGGAAGGAAAGCCACGCCCACCGACTCTTCGACATCGCTGCCTGTGTCGCCGCGGCATGACAGTCCAGGGGGGCGAGTCTTCAGACCAGAGGGAGGCGGGAACAGGTTCCGGGAGGGGAGAAGACCAGAGGGAGCCTCCGTCCTAGAAGAACCAAGGAACTGATCTAGAGCTGGAGAAGCAGAGACGGAGAGTCGAAGGAAGAACGAGCAAGAAAAGCCGAATGCGCAATGGAGAGCCAGGGTGGTGGGTTTAAAGCCCGTGATGAGCAGCATTAAAAAGATGCAAACCTGGTACGTCGACAGTAGGGTGGCAGAGGGTGGAGTAATGACACCCTCATGCCAAGCTTTAAGATGGTTCCCCTTCCAAGGACGGAGCACGTGGAGCAGCCATGTGTCCATCCTCATGGCGGCCCCGTGGCCCTTCTTCCCTTTACATGCCACCCGCATCTGGGAGCTTGTTTTATAGTGTTGTTTTATATTAGTAAAATATATTATTTAATTACTTAATTATGAAATTTATTTATTTATTATGTTATTGGTATATAGATTTGAAGTGTTTTGGGGAAATTATAAATTAGATTTCAGCTTTTTTAAGTTTTTATTGAATTTTTTAACTTTTCTAAAATTATCACTCTATAATGGTGGATCACCTAATTTTTAAAACGAGAAAGACTTCTTCTTTTTTGAATTTTTATTTATTAACTAATTTTTAAAGTTAATAAAAAACCTAAAAACATTTAATTTATCACAATAATATTTAATATAATTATATCTAATTAACTTAAAATTAATAATATAGAGAATAATAACTCATAATTTTTTAATAATTATATATTAATTATTATTATATATTTTTACTAGTATAACCACATTAATAAATGTGGTTGATATATGTCGAAAGATTTACATCAATTACATTAATAAATGTGGTTGATATACGCTAATAAACGTCAATGGTATGGATTTAATATTAATATTAATTTTAATAACAATATAATAATAATAATAATAATAAATAATATTGTAAACCCAAAAAATTAATATTATAAACCTTTGAGATTCATGTTATAAACCCAAGGGATTATTGATATTATTGTTGAGAATGCAGCAAGATGATGGAGCTTAGTGAAATGAAGTCGCCTTCACTAAGTGGGCCCGCAGGCGAATTCTGGCGCAAAATCTATTTTTAGACTATGTCTATTTTTAGACATATGGAGCATGGTTCGGGGATTCTAGTTTGAGATTCTTGAAGTATGTGTCATGTTGGTAAAAATAGATGAGACTCTATTTTTGAGGTCAAAGAGGTCGAAGTCTATTTTTAGACCGCCTCTCCTTAAAACAGGGAAGTCAAATATTATTTACCCTTAATAATATTTAGACTATAAACAGCAGTTTACTCTCTTGGAGCACTTCAGTTCGAGCTACAGAAGTGGCTCATGCATCTGACAAAGGAATCACGTGGTTCCTAAGGGTTTGATGGCATCATGCATGGTTGACTTCAGTTGGACTTCAGTGGCAGAAGTTTGGAGGAGTTAATGAGACAACTAGTGGAGTTGTGTTCTGTTTATTTTAGTTGAACTAGTTGAGATTAGTTTAACTAGCTAATAAATTAGTTATGAGTGGAGTGAATTAAATATAATTTAATTCATTAATTAGTATCTCATTATTCAACTCAAGAACACATCAGTTCACTACAGTGCATGATCAGTTCAGTGGAGACCAGTGAAAGAGGTAGATGAAAGGGTGGAGTTAGCTATCAGTTGTGACTATACTGTTGCTATTTGCAACACACATATAGGAGGAGTAAGCCCATGAGGATTGCGTAGTTCAGGCTGGTGGTTTATCTATATAAAGAGGCCATCCCATAGCATTGAAACAAGCAATAGAGGCAAGGCAATTGGCGGGGAGTTTTGAACCAGTAACCTGTTCAAAACTGAGCTAGATTGTGAGTAACTGTATGAGAAAGTACTGAGTACTTGTGAGGAGTATTGTACCGAGTTTGTTACTTGATTTCTCCATTATAATATACACAATAGCTGCGGGGTTTTCAGCTATAAGCTTTCCCCATACATACTGTGTTAATGTGTATGATGATTTTATGTGTTATCACTTGATTTTATTTCCGCATGTTTGATGATCTGAGTGGAAGAGATTATGTGTTGCATATAAATTCGAATTGTATGTGATCAGGATAGTCTCGGTGGATAATTAATCATTATTCAGCAAATTTCTACATGGTATCGGAGCTATTGAAGTTCATATTGATCATCACAGTGATTACAAACTTATTTCGGTAGACAGAGTCTGCATGCGGGCCAGGTAGCCTCCGGATTCATCTTTCTTCGGAAAGTGAAAGGTCTGGTAAATGCCCCTTGCAGTCGATCTCCGTGCTAGAAATAATTTGTTCTCACAGATCTAGAGCGGTTGAGCTTTGAGGTGGAATTCGAAATTTTGCAGCAGTTTTGTTTTCTTGGTGCCGGTGTTGAAAATGTCTTTCAACGGCTTGCGACTCGAATATGCTCTTGAAGGTAGTTCTAATTATGTTGCATGGAAGGATCACATGGAAGCAGTATTAGAAGATAATGGTCTCAAGGAGTTCGTAGATACGGATGTCCAAAAGCCCACTGATCCTGCTGAAGTCGAAGCATGGCAAAAGAAGATGGCGAAGTGTCGAAGGATCCTGTTGGAGGGCGTCAAGGATCATATTGTATCCAGCCTGCATGGAAAGGCTACTCGATATTTAATGTGGAAAGCTTTGACGGATCTATTCCAGAGTAAGAGTGACCAAAGGAAGCTGGCGCTCAAAGATAAGCTCAGGAACATCAAGATGGAGAAGGGCGACAGCATCGCCAAATACCTCACGAAGTTCACTCAATGCAGAGATGAGCTGGGAAGTGTGGGGGTGACTGTCGAAGACGAGGACATGGTCGACCTGGCTCTCCTTGGTCTTCCGAAGGCTTGGTACTCATATCAAGATAGTGTCAATGGTCGGGAGAAGCTGCCGGGATGGGAGCGCCTTTGGGCGGATCTCATGCAGGAGGAGATAAGGAGGACTACTCGAGATGGATCTTCATCAAAGGGAGCTGATGAAGAAAATTGTGCTTTGGTGGCCAAAGCAAAGAAAGGGAAGGGTAAGAAAACCTCTCATTCTCGTGCAAAGGGCAAGAAGCAAGATATGGTGAAAGTGAAGTGTTTTCACTGCCATGATCACGAACATTATGCTACCAATTGTCCAAAGAAGAAGAAGAACAAGCAAGCGGGAAGATCTGCAGATGGAGAAGCTTTGGCTTCACAGTTCGAGCTTGACTTTTCACTGATTGCATGCTTGGTTTCAAGTGTGATGGGATCGGTGTGGTTCTTGGACAGCGGTGCGTCATTTCATATGACGGGAGATCGGGAGTTGTTCTCAGATTTGGAGGACAAGGATTTGGGTATGCACATCGAGATGGGCGATGACGGTAGATACAGTGCGACTGGTATCGGTACCGTATCCTTTCAGAGGGAGTCTGGTAAACCCTTTGTCTTAAAGGATGTCATGCATGTACCTGGATTGAAGAAGAACCTGATTTCAGTAGCGATGTTGGAGGATAAGGGTTATGATGTGGTCTTCAGCGAAGGAAAAGCTTTCCTGCGCAGTAAGACTACTAGAGAGACCTGGAAGATAGGGGTTCGAACTCAGAACCTTTATCAGTTGCAGGTAGATGACTGCGCAGCTATGGCATGCAAGGCTGGAGATGTGGTGAGCCGGGATGATGAGGGCGAACTATGGCACAGGAGATTGGGCCATCTTCACCATGGAGATTTGAAGATTCTGCAGCAGATTTCTACTGGACTTCCTAAGGGCACCCTTGCGCAGTCAGATCAGTGCAAGTGGTGTACTTTAGGGAAGTATGTGAAAGCCACCTTTCACGAGAAGGATAGTCGCGCCACGACGATCCTTGAGAGAGTTCACACAGACGTGTGTGGTCCTTTCTCAGTTGCTTTGACAGCAAAGCACAAGTATTATGTGATATTTGTTGATGATTTCTCTCGAAAGTGCCGGATCTTCTTCATGCAGAAGAAGAGCGATACATTCGCGAAGTTCTGTGAGTTTAAAGCACTGGTCGAGAAGGAGTCGGGGAAGAAGGTGATTTCTCTAAGGAGTGATAACGGTGGTGAATTCATCTTGGCTGAATTCAAGGAGTTCTGCAGCGCAGAAGGGATTCAGAGAGAGCTCATCGCACCCCATAACCCACAGCAGAACTGGGTGGCTGAGCGGAAGAACAGAACGATCGTGGGTGCTGCACGGGCGATGTTGCATGATCAGGGCCTACCCCTTCACTTGTGGGCTGAGGCATGCAATACAACAGTGTATGTGCAGAACTGTTGTCCTTACAAGGTTCTTGGCATGAGTACACCGGAGGAGGCTTATTCTGGCAAGAGGCCTGATATTTCCCATTTGCGGATTTTTGGTTCTCCCGTCTACATGCATGTGACGAAGGATGCGAGAAGGAAGCTGGATCCAACTGCTGAGGTTGGAATATTTGTGGGGTACACTGATACACCTCACAACTACTGGGTGTATTTTTCAGACAGTCGCAAGACTGTTGTGCGACGGGATATAAAATTTCAAGAGGAGAAAGCCATGCAGTGTTCGCTTGAGAGGGAGCTACACTTGCATGCAGATGAGGAGCTGTTAGTTCCTAAGGAGGAGCTTCCGGATGTGGATCAGCCACAAGAGGAGGCTCAGGAGGTGGAAGAAACCACCCATGCAGCGCCAACCATCAGAGGGCGTATGCGCACTACAGAAGCTGAGCGACTGGCTCGAGATGCAGAGAAGGTTGTAGGACCACCTACAGCACAGCGCAGATAGAGGCAGTCACCGGATCGGTACACTGGATACATGGCTCTTGTGAGTCAATGTGTTGTGACGAAGCCATCCTCTTTTGAGGAAGCTGTGGAGGAACCCGCATGGGTTGATGCCATGATCGAAGAATATGATTCGATCATCAGGAACAGTGCATGGGAGATTGTCCCAAGACCGGTTGGGAAATCAGTTGTAGGTTCGCGATGGATCTACAGAAGTGGTAACGACGGGAGGTGGAGGAAGCAGGCGCAGATCATCGCCTGAGCACAGATCAGGACTACTAAGTGAGGAGCACCTGCCTGGCACTCTTCCATGTTTTATCATCCTTGCTTCCTTCACAATAGAAGACATTCATCAGATGGATGTGAAGACTGCGTTCCTCAATGGAGTTATTGAGGAAGAGGTGCACATAGAGCAGCCTGAAGGTTTTGAGATCTTCAGCAGTGAGTCGCATGTGTGCCGACTCAAGAGAGCACTGTATGGGCTGAAGCAAGCACCTCGTGCTTGGTACACTCGGATAGACAACTACTTCACCGGGCTTGGATTCTCCAAGAGTGAGGCGGATCCAAACCTGTACCAGATTGTGGTGGAGGGGAAGCTGTTGATCATCGTACCGTATGTAGATGATCTGATTTTGACTGGCGATGAGCAGTTGATACTTTCATGCAAGGAGGATCTTGCACGAGAGTTTGAGATGAAGGACTTGGGCATCCTTCATTATTTCCCGGGATTGGAGATTTGGCAGCGCAGTGGAGGACTGTTTGTTTCTCAGGGCAAGTATGCCCGGGAGATTCTGGAGAGGTTCAACATGCAAGGCTGCAAGCCTGTTGACACTCCTCTTCCTGGTGGTTGGAGGAAGGAGGATGCTACTTCAGCGGAGGTAGTGGATGCCACTGCCTATCGACAGTTGGTGGGGTCGCTTATGTATCTGGTCAATACACGACCTGATATATGCTATGCAGTTAACCAGCTTTCGCAAGCTATGGTTAAGCCTACCAAGCTCTTTTGGAAGGCAAGCAAGCATGTATTGCGCTATATCAGAGGCACATCGGGATATGGTCTATGGTACAGACAGGAGGATGGAGCGAAGCTTTCTGGCTTCACTGATGCAGATTGGGCAGGGAGCCCAACGGACCGGAAGAGCACATCTGGAGGAGTTTTTAGCATTGGGTCGACAGCAGTTTCCTGGTACAGCAGGAAGCAGAGATCCGTGGCACTCAGTTCAGCAGAGGCCGAGTACATGGCAGCTAGCTTGGCTGCATGCGAGGCTATTTGGATGAGGAAGATCCTCGCAGGATTGTTCAGGTTGCATTTGGAGCCTACGGTGATCTACTGTGATAACCAGAGTTGCATTAAACTCTCGGCTAATCCAGTATTTCATGATAGGTCCAAACACATCGACATCAGGTACCATCATATCAGAGATTGTGTTCGGCGGAGAATCATGATGCTTTCATATGTTCCCACGGAGGATCAGGATGCCGACATCCTGACGAAGGCGCTCACCAGGAGCAAGTTCGAATTCCACAGAGGCATGATAGGGGTTGCAGATAATCCATATCTTGCTGAGAGGGAGTGTTGAAAATGCAGCAAGATGATGGAGCTTAGTGAAATGAAGTCGCCTTCACTAAGTGGGCCCGCAGGCAAATTCTGGCGCAAAATCTATTTTTAGACTATGTCTATTTTTAGACATATGGAGCATGGTTCGGGGATTCCGGTTTGAGATTCTTGAAGTATGTGTCATGTTGGTAAAAATAGATGAGACTCTATTTTTGAGGTCAAAGAGGTCGAAGTCTATTTTTAGACTGCCTCTCCTTAAAACAGGGAAGTCAAATATTATTTACCCTTAATAATATTTGGACTCTAAACAGCAATTTACTCTCTTGGAGCACTTCAGTTCGAGCTACAGAAGTGGCTCATGCATCTGACAGAGGAATCATGTGGTTCCCAAGGGTTTGATGGCATCATGCATGGTTGACTTCAGTTGGACTTCAGTGGCAGAAGTTTGGAGGAGTTAATGAGACAGATAGTGGAGTTGTGTTCTGTTTATTTTAGTTGAACTGGTTGAGATTAGTTTAACTAGCTAATAAATTAGTTATGAGTGGAGTGAATTAAATATTATTTAATTCATTAATTAATAACTCATTATTCAACTCAAGAACACATCAGTTCACTACAGTGCATGATCAGTTCAGTGGAGACCAGTGAAAGAGGTAGATGAAAGGGTGGAGTTAGCTATCAGTTGTGACTATACTGTTGCTATTTGCAACACACAGATAGGTGGAGTAAGCCCATGAGGATTACGCAATTCAGGCTGGTGGTTTATCTATATAAAGAGGCCATCCCATAGCATTGAAACATGTAATAGAGGCAAGGCAATTGGCGGTGAGTTTTGAACCAGTAACCTGTTCAAAACTGAGCTAGATTGTGAGTAACTGTATGAGAAAGTACTGAGTACTTGTGAGGAGTATTGTACTGAGTTTGTTACTTTATTTCTCCATTATAATATACACAATAGCTACGGGGTTTTCAGCTATAAGCTTTCCCCATACATACTGTGTTAATGTGTATGATGATTTGATGTGTTATCACTTGATTTTATTTCCGCATGTGTGATGATCTGAGTTGATCTGAGTGGAAGAGATTATGTGTTGCATATAAATTCGAATTGTATGTGATTAGGATAGTCTCGGTGGATAATTAATTATTATTCATCAAATTTCTACAAATAAACCTAAAGGATTATTAATATTATAAACTCAAGAGATTAGCAAACCCAAGGGACTAATACTATAAACTCAAGGGATTATAAACTCAAAGGAATAATATTAAACCCAAGGGATTAATATTATAAACCCAAGGGATTAATATTATAAACCCAAGGGAATATTAATATTAATAAATGCAAGGGATTATTTTTTTATAAAACCAAGGCATTAATAAAATGAAGGAATTATTAATATTATAAACCCAATCGATTAATATTATAAACCTAAGGATTTCATTTTTGTCGACAAACAAAGTTCTATTAATTCATCAAGATATTACATTTGAAAAGGAGAAAGGTCCTTGCTCTCCCAACCTCAACCCGACCAGATTTTTTGGCCAAGAGAACAAAGGAAAATTCAAGGAAAATTTGTTAGGCTTTACATAGAGACCATAAGCTAGCTGGCCAAAGATCCCAAAAAACACACAAAATAAACATGAATCCAACCAACATCATAGAATAGGAGGATCATTTGGTGCTTGACCAGCACTCGGAGGAACTGGATGATCAAAATTTCGATGGGCATGGAATTCCACATGAGCTAGACGCGCATCAAAATCATCCAAGCAGTTGTTTGTGTGCCTCTAGCCTCATCACTGAGAAGTCATGAAATTGAGGATGTCCCATTGATTTTGTTCAAGGTCGTTGAGGATGTAATGACTTCGTTTCGGTCGACCTAGCGTTGTACACGCATATCCTCCAAGATAGTCAGGATTAATCTAATTTACACATCCAAGGACTCCAAGGTGATCGCATGGACCACACAACTTGGGGAGTGGGCCTAGCCTTGCTCCACATCCTCACCCAACTCCACTTTCCCGACCCTTGACAGTTCATTTATGCCCAGTGGTTGCCTCTATCCCCCAGTGGGCCATGAGCCCCTCCTCCTCTTTAGGTGTGGCCCATCTCCCGAAACATTTCAAAATTCACACTGGAGAAACCACCCTAAGGGCCCTCTATTTTAATTTACCTAGGAGCTACCACACAACACTCTCATGAGGGAAAGCAGCGCCGTTCCCAAAACACTGCACAACCACCACTTTAAACCAATAGAAATTCCTCGACTCGACAAGTGCACCTGATCCCCCCACAATCAGAGTCCACCCTAACCAAGGTGTACCCTCACACACCTACAACCCCCAAAGAATCATTTCCTAACATCCAAATGCCTAAAGTCGTGCCCGTCTTGGTTGGGTACAAATGCCAAACCCGAAATTAAACCGAAAGCAAATAAATGGAACATAACCAACATGCACCGCTACAGAAAGGGATGAGAAAACCAAAATGCACAGGGAAAAGCCTAGAGAACTTACCTATTTCCTTCCAAGAGTGTCTAGGGTCCTCCAATTTTCGTCTGCCTTAACCCAAAATGTCGCTTTAGTTCACCTCGGCTCATAAAACAGACCCCCCGCGGAGATTGTTATTATTGTGGCTCCAGGGTCCTAGACAAAACAACCCAAACCACAAATGATGACACACTCAACTCCTCGATCTCCAACAACAGTAACCCAAGTTGAAACTTTTAGACAACAGAGCATGCACAGGGTGATAAATCTATGCATACTCTATAATGTTTCCACCACCTGCACTATATCCCATAACCTGGAGGTGAAACAATACCAAGGGGAAAATCACCATCCTTATAACATGTTTCATCCTTCTCAAGGGTTCACAACCCATCCTCCAGCTATCCTAGCCACCTTTGTCATGTGCAACACTTGTCCTTTGCTTGGATATACTCCCTGTTGGGTCTTGTCGCGAAGTTTGCAAGTATGCCACCCCCATTGGGGTATAAGCCTAAGGAATTAATAAATCCAAGGGATTAATATTATAAAACCAGGGGATTAGTAGTAAAAACCCAATAGATTAATATTATAAACATTTGGAATTAATATGATAAACCCACGAGATTAATATTATAAACCGAAGGCATTAATAAAACCAAGGGACTATTAATACCATAAACCCAAGGGATTAATAAACCTAAGGGACTAATATTATAAAACTATATGATTATTTATATTATAAACCCAATGGATTAATAAACCTAAGGGATTAATATTATAAACCCAAAGGATTATTGACATTATAAACCCAAGGGACTAATATGTTAAACCTAATTTTTGTAATGTCATAATGTAATGCTAAATAAATTACAATGCAATGTAACGTTGCAACAGTAATTATCAAATAGATTGTCACATTGAGACAATGTTTCGCAATGCAAATTTGGATATATTTTTGTATCTTTCCAATATCACAATATTAAACACTAATACATAACCCTATAATTATAAAGCACAATATAATAAAGCCTAAGATTTTAATAATAAACCCTAAGTTTAATCTATTAAACCCTATGGTTATAAACCCTAAGATTAATATTATAAACCTTAGGAATAATATTACTAACCCTAGCAATCCACTATAAACCTCCATGGTCAACCATGACCATCCACTATGGTTCACTATAGGTCACTATAGATAAATAAACCCAATGGATTAATAAACCAAGGGATTATTAATATTATAAAATCAATGGATTAATATTATAAACCCAATGGATTAATAAACGCAAGGGATTAATATTATAAACCCTTGGGATTAATAATTTAACCCAAGGGATTTTTAATATTATAAACCAAAGGGATTAATAGGCCCAAGGATTATTGATATTATAAGCCCAATGATTTAATATCATATACACAGAGGGATTATAAACCCAAGCGAATAATATATTAAACCATAATTTTGTAATGTTGCAATGTGACACCAAAAAAATTGCAATGTAATGTAACATTGCCACAATAGTTGTCAGATAGATTTTCCCATTGAGACAATGTTTGTCGCAATGTGACGTTGGATAGATTTTAGTATCATTCCAATGTCACAATATTAAACCTTAATACATAACCCTAACATTATAAAGCCCGATAAAATAAACCCTAATATTATTATTATAAACCCTAACATTATAAACCCTAAGTTTAATCTATTAAACCTTAGGATTATAAACCCTAGGATTAATATTATAAACCCCGCAATTAATTTTGTTAACCCTAGCCATCCACAATCAACCTCCGTGGTCAACCATGACCATCCACTATGATTCACTATAGGTTATTTATAGATAGACCATGATTCCCAAGGCAAGTATATTTCACCCAAGGGATTAATATTAAACCCAGGGATTAATACGAAACCCTAAGAATATGAACACTAAGAAAAATATTATATTCCCAAGGGATTATAAACCTATGGGATTAATATTAAATCCTAGGATTAATAATATAAGCCCAAGGGGTTATAAACCCTAGGATTAATATTAAGTTCCCTACAATTAATATTATAAACCCTAATATTAATATTATAAACCTTATTTTAAACCCTAATATATAATTATACATATTAGGGATTAATATTATAAACCCAAGGGATTATTAATATTATAAACTCAAAGGACTAATAAGCCCAAATTAATTAATAATATTATAAACTTGAGGGATTAACAAAGCTAAGGTATTATTGATATTATAAACCCAATGGATTAATATTATAAACACATAGGAATAATAATCCCTAGGATTAATACTAAAACCAAAATATTAAAAAGTGTAATATTGTAAACCTAATAGTAAACCCTGGTTTTGAAATGTAATAATGTGACGTTGAATAAATTGCAATGCAATGGAACATTGCAACAATGATTTTCAGATTGTTTGTCGTATTGAGACAATGTTTGTCACAATGCGATGTTGGATAGATTTTATAACCCAAGGGATTATAAACCCTACGATTAATATTATAAACCTTGAGATTAATATATTGAACCTAAGCTTAATATTATAAACCCTAATATATAATTATACATATTGGGAAATTTGACGATGGTGCTACTGAGCTCCCCCATGGCGGATAGGGTTTGTCCCTATCCGACCTTCTCTATGTTATTTTGGTGGTGATGTCGTTCATGGATTTCAACTCTTAGATTAGTTTTTTTTCTTCTCTCTCAAAATGGGAATTCCTCTCCCATGTGTTCGTCAATGACATTTGGTTTCAAATGTTTGGACTCCTTGGTTCCTTCTCTCTGTGTGAAGTGTTGCATATCATTTGTTGCTTTCTCTGTTAGTGAGGGTCACAACTCCTTTGAGCCCTTGGTCCCTGCTCCATTGGCTACGTCTTTTGTGGTAAGGGTCTCTTATGTCGCTTCTTCGTCAATTTTTTTAGGTGCTAGTCATCCATTTTCAAAGTCTTTCAGTGATACAGTTAAATATTTTGTGGGTGGTATTCCTTCTGGTATCAGAATGATTCCTATCAGCGAGGCCCCCATAGTTTAAATTTCTTTGGGGAATTATGTTCTCAGGGAATTAATATTATAAACCTTGAGATTAATATATTGAACCTAAGATTAATATTATAAACCATAATATATAATTGTACATATTGGGAAATTTGACAATGTTTCTATTGAACTCCCCCACAGTGAATAAGGTCTGTCCCTATCCGAAATTCTTTGTGTTCTTTTGGTGGTGTTGTCGTTCATGGATTTTAGCCCTTAGATTAGTTTTTTTTTCTTCTCTCTCAAAATGGGAAAATCCTCTCCCATGCATTCGGCTTCCTCTTTGCCAATGACATTTGGTTTCAAATCTTTGGACTCCTTGGTTCCTTCTCTCTTTGCAAACCACTCCATATCATTTATTTCTTTCTATGTCAGTGAGGGTCAGAGCTCCTTTGAGCCCTTGGTCCCTGCTCTGTTGGCTACCTCTTTTGTGGTAGGGGTATCTTATGTTTCTTCTTCATTGGGTGTTTTGGGCGCTAGTCATCCCTTTGCGAAGTCTTTTAGTGATACAGTTAAATATTTTGTGGTTAGTACTCCTTCTGGTATCAGAATGATTCCTATCAGCGACGCCCCCATAGTTGAAATTTCTCTGGGAATTATGCTCTCAGTGAAGCTGAGTTTTTTTCTAAAGTAGGACTTGTCTGTAGGTTCATTGGGTTATGGAAAAAGTTGGTTGATTTTCATGCCTAGATCAATAAGCTTTGGAAGACTCTCATCTCGGCTAATCTAAAAATCTATCCTTTGGCTAGAGGCTTTTTCATCATTGCTTTCAATCAAGTTGAAGATTGTGCGAGGATTCTTGATTCAAGCCCTTGGTTTTGGGGTTCTGATGGATTATTTACGTAGCCATGGTTCCATTCTTTCGACCCTCTCTGAACATCAATTTTGAATACCCATGTATGAGTAAGGCTCCTTAACCTTCCTCTGCATTTCTTTAATCTAGCATCTTTAACTTCAATCGGCGATTCCATGGTAATGTTTCATTGTCATAGTGAATACACTAGGCTTTATCTTAATCCCTCATATGCTAGAATCTGTGTAGATATCGATTTCATCAAAGGCTTCCCGGCAAATATAAATTTCTCTAGCCTAGACTTCTCCTGGGTTCAATCTGTGGATTATGAAAACATATCCTTCAGATGTCGGGGATGTTATGAGACTGGTCACTCATTAAAATAATGTCCCAAAGTAGGGAAATATAAGGCTAAGTTTTCTTGCAAACCTAAATGGTGGGTTGGAGCTTCCTATGATCATTTATCTGTCTCTTCAGAGGATTCCCTTTATTAAATTTCTTGCAACGAAAGTGAAGAATAATTTTTTTTTAAAATATCAGAGACGTCAGATGCCAAGCTCCATGCTCTGGACACCTCTTTTGAATTAAAATTAAAGGAATGAGGGATTTATGTTGTGGTTAGCACCCTTGATAAGTCCCCCTATATTTCCTCTCATGTTTTTGATTTGCAACAAGGTACAACACGCGACCCATTAGACAAAGGGAAAGAAATTACGATCTCAATAGGGAACACATTTCCTAAAGGAAATAACAGGAAAGGGATCTCGTGGGCTGATCAAGCAAAGGCATTTTCTCCTCCTCTAGTTATTTTGTTGAAATATAACAATGTACCCAACCTTTTCATGGATGGGGCAGTTTCCTCAGAACACGGGGAAGATGGAGCGTGGACTCAAGTCAAAAGAAAGGCAAAAACAATTCTCATGGAAAGGCGAAAAATAAATCAAAAAGTCATAAGTAGAAAAGAGTGGTAATTCATTCTGAAAATAGGAATTTCATGGAAGGTTTACTGTTTCACTCTTTTTTTGTAATATTTCTTCATGTTAGCCTATAAATTTTTCTTACTATTAGAAAATTTTTGTAGAATCTATGGAGATCATATTTTTGTTTGAAAAGTGTTGTCAGTAGTAGAGATAGTAAACCCTTTGTTTACTCTTTAGAATGCCTCCCTTTTATGGATGATTCTAGATGTAAGGGCTTTCATGTAAGGGTACTGGCCCAAAATCCAGGCAGGACATTAAAGATACAACATCATGTCTCTAAAAAGCCTTAGAATTCCAACGATTATCAGGAATGGCGTTAAAGATAAAATATCACGTCTCTGAAAAGCCTTAAAATTCCAAAAATTTTCAGCCATGGTGTTAACGAAAAAATAATTATAACTATTTTCAACCATAACACTAAAGATGAAATATCATGACTTAGAAAAACCTTAAAATTTTAACAATTTTATAACCAGGGAATTAAAACCAAATATCATGACTACAAAAAACCTTAAGTTTTCAAAATATTTAAACCATGGCATTATGGAAAAAATTTATGACTAAAACCACTTTAACAATGAATACTTGAATGAAATAGTCATTATACCAAGATTTTTGTTTATGTTAAAAGTATAGCGGTTTTAAAATCTTAGCCTAAGACAACTTGACACATTGCAATAAAAATTTAAAAATCAACCAAAAAATTGACATGCAATGTAAGCAAACTCGACCCATTGTAATGATAACTTAAATACCAGCCATGAAATTGGCACATTGTATCATTATAATTCTGGGAATCTCCATGCCCCTCCTTGCAAGGGCGATTCCAGGAATCACCTTTCCCCACCGAGGCAAGGGGGATTTCGAGAATCGCCTTGGCCCACCTTGCCCCGGTCGATTCCAGGAACCACCTTACCCTACCTTGCAAGGGAGATTCCCAGAATCGCCTTGCCCTACCTTGCAAGGGTGGTTCTGGGAATCGCTATTCCCCGGGTGGTTCTAGGAATTGTCATGCCCTGCCATGCAAGGGAAATTCTGGGAATCTCCTTACCTCGCCTTGTAAGGTATATTCCAAGAATTTCCTTGCCCCGAGCTATTCATGGAATCGCCTTGCCCCACATTTCCTCAGGAAATTCATAGAATCGTGTTACCTCATGATCAAAGGCTCAGTATTTTAGAACAAAAATGAAAGTGCTCAAAATTGAATGAAACTAGAACAACAGTGACCGTCCTGTTGAAAGGAATCCAACGCAACTTGTTTCGTTGAATACAAAGTTCAGGTGAAGGAGTTATGGTATGTTGATCTTCGTTCAAAACAAGTAAATTTTTATTAAAAATTTGAATAATAGGTGCAGGATGATGACATGGCAGCCCAATCAGCATTCAAGAATCTTCTTCAGTTTTAGTCCAATGGGACTGTGACAAGTGTCATCTCCATATTCGCCAATGTTTCTTGGGGAAGTTGAATTTTTCTCCTATTTCCTAAGTTTGGAATTATTACTATGGTGGATAATTTTATTGGTGTAATTTATAGGCCAATGGGGAATGGCACATGGCACAGCCGAGAGCCAAAGTAATCTAGCGGATAATATTTAGTTGGAAGGTGCATGCATTACATATTGCAAGGTCAAGGTTGGTCGCACATTTATTTAAACAAAGGTTTGGACTAATAGCCGAAACCATAGTCGAGTGACAATACAACATATATCCGCGACATATTTCATTAACCCAAAGTATTAAACCTTGCTCCAAAGCATCGACAAGTTCAACCATCTCACATCGGGAGTTTAGGAGTGGAGGACATAAGGAAACAAAAAAAAAAGATTTGCGATTTGTGATTACGCGGTAAGTGACATGGCGATAAGGTGGGTCCTACCAATCACATCGGGGGTTTTTAGGAGTAGGCAACATAAAGCATTAACAATGTGGCAAAATTGTGATTCGATATATCACATCGGGGTATCGCAATCGCAAGAGAGAGTAGGCAACATAGAATGATTTATAGCGGACCTGCGATCTGCGAAAGTGACTACGTTGCGATCTACGATCTACGAAAGTGACAATGATGCGATCTGCGGAGATTTAAATGCGTTAAGTCGTGTATTAATACAATAATTTGTGGTTATGTGATGTTAATCTGAAATCAACAGTAAGTGTGGGTTGGCGCTAAACGCACCTTAACTCCACTTAACTACATGCCTATCGATAATTAATAAAATACTTATCTTGGCGGAAGAGATGGCGGACCCTCCAAATGTGGAGAAGCTCCACATTTAGTGGATTTAACTGGAAGACTTCCAGATTTAGAGGAAAACTAGGGAAAATTGGTTTTGCCATAACTGAGGCAATATTTGACCAAATTGGGTGCAAGGATAGTCATTCTAAGCATATTTTGATGTTTTGGAGCCATTGAAATAGGTTGCAGTGGCAGAAGAGGTCATCTACATAGGTTTTTGTTGACTTGAATATTTTTGAAGCCTAGGGCCACCAGGAGGGAAGGCCATGCCCAGAGCATCTGGTAACCAAATTGAGTAAAAAAATAGTCATTTCTAATATATTTCAATGTTTTAAACTCATTACAATAGGTTCCAAAAGCATTTGATGCATGTAAATATTATTTTTAGAAAATTTGAGCTAATACAGAGGTCCAAGCTATGCAGCTTTACCAAGGAGATGTAACCCAGGAGGGGTGAACTCCTTCATCAAAACTCTCTTTTATTGTATCATTTTGTGTGGTTTTATTTCATTTATATTTATGTTTTTCAACACTTTAAATACATGCTTTATGCTTTCAAAAACACTCATAAAATTCAGTTTTAAGTCCTCTTTTGACACACATAAGCAACAAGGGAACCTGTACTTCAAGCATAAGGTCAGTGAATAATTTTTATATCTGAAATGAAATTGGCACAACAATAACTAACATTCAAATTTCAGATCAAATTGGTATCAGAGCACAAGGTTGCTAAAGGTTATTTTCTTGATAGTTGCTTGAAGTTTTGTGCAAGTTAATGGTTGCAAATTTGTGATGTTGACGAGGTTAAAGTTGCAAAAAGGTGAAGGGAATTTGTTGGTTGCAAGTCTTGAGATTAAGAACAGAAGAAGGAGAGTTGAAATAGAATTATCCTCACCCAAAATTCCACTCATAGGTGCACTTGAAAAACCTCAAGTTTTGTCTCAAGAAGCTGAGATTGAAGAGGTGCAATTTGCACAAGAAGCTGAAGTTATTGAGAAGGTACAAGTGTCAGAGGTTGAGATTGAACCCTTAGCCATTATGTCAAGAGTTGGAGAGACTCATGGACATTCAAAAGAAGAGGATGTTAAGATAGAATTTAAATACATACAAAGAATGGTTAAAATCATGTCTGATGCATTCACTGCAAAAAGAGAAGGAGAAGGTTCTAAGCCTCCATTTGGAGAAGGAACTTCAGATGGTAAGAAGGATGAAGAGAAGAGTTCAAACGACAGTGGAGGAAATCCACCTCCATCTCCACCATATTCATCATCCTCATCATCCCCATCTGCATCATCTTCCACTTCCACCACAAAGACCACTCACACTCACTCAAAAGCCACAAAAGGAAAAACTCCATTACTCAAATTGGACATTAAGTTTTAACTACCCATGTAAAATGATGAGGTAAATACAGAGAGGCTTGACAATTGGATACGTAAATTGGAGGTGTATTGCAGAATTCAAAACCTTCATGAAGACGACTTAAAGATCTAATTGGCCTCATTAAGGCTAGAAGGAGCAACACTAGTTTGGTGGGAAGCAAAGACTCAAGAGGGAATGTGAATCCATGGTAAAATATCCATTTCTTGGGTTGATTTTATTTCTTCCATTAAAAAAAAGTTTTATTCATTAGACTACATGAAAAAAGCTATTATGATTTGGAAAAATTTTAAGCAGCTCAAGGGTCAAACAGTTCAATAGTATACCCAGGAGTTTAGAAAGAGATCTTTGTTGTTAGGAGTAAATTTGAATTCCCTAGGTACACTCTTGAAATATATTGGGGGTTTACATTCCTATTTGAAGCATAATATTCTTATGTTTAACCCAAGAAATTTAGATGAAGTTTGTGTACAAGCCACACACTTAGAGGCAAGGGGAAAACATGGCATAGAGGAGAAAGGAGAAAGTGAGGGTAAAGGAAAAGGAAAATTTCATGGAAGAGGAAAAAGAAATAGCTCTATAAAAAGAGAGAAGGAAAAACTCACATGTAAGAACTGTTCAAAGACTGGCCATGATAAAGACCATTGTTGTCAACTTCATCTAGAATTGAAACCAAATAGACAAGAAGCCAAAGAGAAGGGGAAAATTGTTTCTATAACTGAACAAGACTTAGGGTCAGATTCAGAAGATGAGACAAAAATTACAGCCATGGGTTTGAAAGGTAAATATGTTGCAAGCACTAGTTCTTCAAAATTTTCAAATGATGCTCATGATGAAGATACAAGAATAGAAATTTTCCACATTAGATTTGTCTCTAAACATACCAAGATTGATACACTTTTTGATAGTGGGTCACAAGCTAAATTGATTTCCAAAGATTTGGTCAAGCAACTAGGCCTTGAAACTATTATACATCCAAGACCATATCCTTTCGGTTGGATATGCAACAATTCAAACTTGCAGGCTACAAGGAAGTGCTTAATAATATTCTCCGTTAACTCAAAATTTCTTGATGAAGTTGAGCTTGATATGGTGCCTCTTGAAATATAAGTTATTGTATTGGAAAGTCCATATTTGTATGATAGGAAAGTTGTATTTCATCACCATGAGAACACGTATCACTTGTTTAAGGATGGTATTGAGTACATAATTAGAGCACATAAGAAGAAGATAGGTTTGTCTCTTGTACATGCAAGTGAAATGAAGAGGATAGTGAATGCAAGTCAGAACTTGACATTGTTGATGATCAAATAAAGAGATGTATTGAATCACACTTTTCATAAATATGTTTATGCTTGTACTGAGTTGTTTCAGGATGTTAACAGGTTTCCTTTGAAAGAAGGTGAAAAACATTTGTAGCAGTCAACAATAGTGTTGAATGGTGTTGGAAACAAGATGCCAATGCAGGAGAGTGAAAAGTTCAAAGAGAAAGTGAAAAAGCAGCTTGGAAAAGAAGGCATGGGTTCCACAAATTCTTATTGATGGTTTCCAAAAGGTACATGGAAATGGCGAAGATACCTGGTCAAGATTCAACGCAAGTATAAAGCAAAGGCATCTAAAAATCGCCATGATGACACTGTGCAAGGTGAGGAAGTTTCTAAGTTTCCTTTGATTGTTGACCAAGGTAGGAACAAGATGGTTTCTCCAAAAATAGATTTTTTTCTGAAAATTCATAAATATTGTAGCATGACAGTGTCAATGATAGCAAGAGAAGGTCACAAGAATCAAGGAAAAACTTGACTTTTTGTGAAAAGCTCCAAATGATTAAATTGAGAAAATTTCAATGGATAGATATTGGAAGGGTGAGGTAACAATCCCCTCATCCACATAATTAGTAATCAAGAGATATTTTTAGGTCCAAAAGGTTTCTAGTGGGGAGGAATGATCAGAGGCTTGGTATTTTAGCTCAAAAATGAAAGTGCTCCGAATTCAATGAAATTAGAATGTCAGCGACCGGCCCGTCGTAAGGAATCCAACACAACTCGTTTCATTGAAAACCGAGTTTGGATGAAGGAGATGGTATGTTGATCGTCATTTAGAACAGGCAAATTTTTATTAAAAATTTGTAGAATAGGTACAAGCTGATGACATGGCAGCCCAGTCAGCATTCAAGAATCTTCTTCAGTTTTAGTCCAATGGGACTGTAACAAGTGTCAACTCCAGATTCACCAATGTTTCTTGGGGAAGTTGAATTTTTCTCCTATTTCCTAAGTTTGGAATTATTACTATGGTGGATTATTTTATTGGTGGAATTTATAGGCCAATGGGGAAGAGCACATGGCGCAGCTGAGAGCCAAAGTAATTCGGTGGATAACCTTCATTTGGAAGGTGTATGCATTACATATTGCAAGTTCAAGGTTGGTCGCATATTTTTTTAAAAAATGTCGGGACTAATGGCCAAAACCATAGTCGAATGACAATACAACATATATCTGCGACATATTTCATTAACCCAAAGTATTAAACCTTGGTCCAAAGCATCGACGAGTTCAACCATCTCGCATTCGAAGTTTAGGAAGGCAACAACAAAAAGATTTGTGATTTGAAATTGCGCGGTAAGTGACGTGACGATAAGGTGGGTCCTACCAATCGCCTCAGGGGTTTTAGGAGCAGGAAACATAAAGTGTTAACAAGGTGGAAGAATTTCAATGCGATATATCGCATTGGGATATTGCAATCGCAAGACGGAGCAAGCAACATAGAATGATTTATAGCGGGGCTGCAATTTGCGAAAGTGACTGCATTGCGATCTACGATCTGCGATAAGTGACCTCGCTATGATCTGCGAAAGTGACTGCGATGTGATCTGTGGAGATTTAAATGCATTAA
The DNA here is from genome assembly GCA_034641835.2 of Pinus albicaulis. NCBI lineage: Eukaryota > Viridiplantae > Streptophyta > Pinopsida > Pinales > Pinaceae > Pinus > Pinus albicaulis. The sequence continues at coordinate 390,907,869 of CM076577.1, forward strand.
GCCATGTATTAATACAATACTTTGTGGTTATGTGATGTTAATCTGAAATAAACGGTAATTGCGGGTTAGCACTAAATGTGCCTTAACCCCACTTAACTACATGATTATCGATAATTAACCGCATACTTATCTTGGCGGAAGAGATGGCGGACCTGCCAAATGCAGATAATCTCCACATGTAGTGGAGTTAACTGGCAGACTTCCAGATTTAGTGGAGGAAAACTAGGGAAAATTGGTTTTTCCATAACTGAGGCAATATTCGACCAAATTGGGTGCAAGGATAGTCATTATGAGCATATTTTTATGTTTTGGAGCCATTGGAATAGGTTACAGAGGCAGAAGAGTTCGTCTACACATGTTTTTGTTGGCTTGAAGGTTTTTGAAGCTTAGGGCCACCAGGAGGGAAGGCCATGCCCAGAGCATCTGGTAACCAAATTGAGTAAAAAAATAGTCGTTTATGATAGATTCTGATGTTCTAAACTCATTGTAATAGGTTCCAAAAGCATTTGATGCATGTAAATATAATTTTGAGAAAATTTGAGCTAATACAAAGGCTCAAGCTATGGAGCTAGACCAAGGAGATGTAGCCCAGGCGGGGTTAACTCCTTCATCAAAACTTTTTTTTATTGTATCAGTTTGTGTGGTTTTTTGTCATTTATGTTGTTGTTGTTCAGCACTTGAAATTCGTGCTTTATGCTTTCAAAAAAACTCATAAAATTCAGTTTTAATTCCTCTTTTGACACACATAAGCAATAAGGGAACCTGCACATCAAGCATAAGATCAGTGAATAAGTTTTATATCTGAAAATGAAATTAGCATAATAATAAATAACATTCAAATTTTAGATCACCTCATCTTACAAGGGAAATTCTAGGAATATCCTTTCCCTAGGCGATTTCTGGAATTGCCTTGCCCCAGCTTGCAAGGGAAATTCTGGGAATCGCCTTGCCCCGTCGGGGCAAATGTGATTCTAGGAATCACCTTGCCTCGCTTGCCCAGGTTGATTCTAGGAATCGCCTTGCAAGGGTGATTCTAGAAATTTCCTCTCCCCGCCTTGCCTCAGGCGATTCCGGGAATCGCCTTGCCCTGCCTTGCAGGGGATATTTCAGGAATTTCCTTGCCCTATTTTACAAGGGCGATTCTAGGAATCGCATTGGCCCGGGCGATTCCAAGAATCGCCTCACCCCAGGCGATTCTAGGAATCGCCTCACCCCAGGCGATTCTAAGAACCTCCTTACCCTGCCTTGCAAGGGAAATTCTGGGAATTTCTTTTCCCCACTATGGAAAGTGTGATATCGGGAATCGCCTTGCCCCACCTTAACTCGAGCAATTCCGGGAATCGCCTTGCCCCACCTTAACTCGAGCAATTCCAGGAATCGCCTTGCCCCACCTTACCTCGAGAAATTACAGGAATCACCTTGCCACACCTTACCTTGATCAATTACATGAATCACCTTGCCCCACCTTGCCCTGGGTGATTTCTAGAATCACCTTGCCCAAACCTTGCAAGTGTGATTCCAAGAATAGCCTTGCCTCGGTTGATTCCCAGAATCACCTTGCCCTGCCTTGTCCCAGGAAATTTTTGGAATCTCCTTGTTGCACCTCGCCCCGAGAAACTCCAAGAATCACCTTTCCCTGCCTTGTAAGAGCGATTCTGGGAATCATCACCTTGCCTCAGGTGGTTCAGGGAATTGCCTTACTCGTTCGATTTTGGGAATCTCTTTTCCCCACCTTGTAAGGGTGATTTCGTGAATGGCCTTGCCTTGTTAGGGCAAGGCCGATTCTGGGAATCACCTTTCCCCACCTTGCCCCAGGTGATTCTGAGAATCTCCTTACCTTGTCTTGCAAGGGAGATTTCAGAATCGCCTTGTCCCAATTTGCAAGAAAAATTACAGGAATCAACTTGCCCTGGGAGATTCTAGGAATCACCTTGCCCCGTCGAGGCAAGGGCGATTGTAGAAATCATCTCCCACTGCCTTGCATTGGGTGATTTCGGGAATCGTCTTGCCCCTCTTTGCAAGAAATATTTGAGGAATATCCTTGCCTCACCTTGCAAGGTTGTTTTCGAGAATCGTCTTTTCCCATCGAGGCAATGGATATTTCTACAGTCACCTTGCCCCACCTTGCCCCACCTTGCAATGGTGATTCCAGGAATCAACTTGCCCTGCCTTTCCCTAGGTGATTCTAGGAATTAGCTTGCCCCGGCTTGCAAGGGCGATTCTGGGAATATCCTTGCCCCGCCTTCCCTCGAGCGCCTTGCCCCACCTTGCAAGGGTGATTATTGGAATCACCTTGCCCCACCTTACAAGGGTGATTCCAAGAATTGCCTTACCCCACCTTGCAAGGCTGATTTCGGGAATCTTCTTGCCCCGTGAAATTCCGAGAATCGCCTTGCCCTAATAAATTGCAATAATCACCTTTCCATGCCTTGCAAGGGATCTTTTAGGAATTGTATTTCCATTCCTTTCCCCTGGAGATTCTAGGAATCACCTTGCATTTCCTTGGAAGGGTGATTCCAAGAATTTCTTTACCCTGCCTTGCCCCGAGCGATTCTGGGAATCACCCAGCTCCACCTTGCAAGGGCGATTCTGGGAATCGACATTCCCCGTACAATTCCAGGAATCACCTTGCCTCGCCTTGCAAGGGAGATTATGGGAATCACATTGCCCCACCTTGCAAGGGAAATTATAGCCCCACCTTACCCCGAGTGATTCCCAGAATCACCTTGCCCTGTCTTGTAACGACGATTATGGGAATCACCTTGCCCTGTCTTGCAGCGACGATTCTGGGAATCTCCTTACCCCAGAATCACCTTCCCTTGCCTTGCAAGGGCATTTATGGGATTCACCTTACCCTGCCTTGCCCCGGGCAATTCTGGGAATCATCCTGCCCCGCCTTGTAAGGGTTATTCTGGGAATTGCCTTGCCCCACCTTGCCCCAGTTGATTTTGGAAATTGTCTTGCCCAGCCTTACAAGGGATATTTTGAGAATTTCCTTACCTCATGTTTCCTAGAGCGACTCTGAGAATCGCCTTTCCCTTCCTTGCAAGGGTGATTCCGGGAATCGCCTTGCCTCGCCTTGTCCCAGGAAATTCTAGGAATCACCTTGCCCTACCTTGCAAGGGTGATTCCGAGAATTACCTTGCCCTCCCTTGCCCCAAGAAATTCCAATAATTGCCTTACCCCTCCTTTCTGGTGTGATTCTAGGAATCACCTTGCCCGCTTTGCAAGTGAAATTCTGGGAACCGCCTTGCCCCGCACAAGACCCATGGGGTCGCGGCACTGGGCAATAAGGAATTGCATAGGGCTCGCGCGGTTGTTGGCATGGGCAGGGAGGATTTTTTGTAGCTCCTCCCTGCACGGGCCAGTGGGTGCATGGGTCCTAGGCGGGGCATGGGTGATTCCAAGTGTCGCCCTTGCCTTGCCCAAGGCCTATGGGGCCATTGGCCTAGGCAGGGGGTAGTTGCAGAAACTCTTCCCCGCCAAGGCCAGCGGCTGCACAGGGCCTAGACGAGGCAAGAGTGATTCTCGAAATCTCCCAAGGTTCGTGGTGCATCAGGTTTTTATTTTTTTATTACTTTTTTTTAATTATATAAAAAATATCTTACTTTTTTAATTATTTAAAAAATATATATTGTTTTTAAATTATTTTTAATGTGTTTTTTTATTGTTTTTCTTTTATTTGATTTTTTATGTTTTCTTTAATTTTTTAATGTATTTTTTTAATGATTATATTTTCTTTTATTTTTATTTTAATGTTTTTATTTTCAATTTATCTTTTGTAATGCGTTTTTTTTTTAGATTTTCTCCAAAAAAATTGTTTTAATGTTTTTTTTATTAATTTTAATTTTAATTTTTACTTTTAATTGTATTTTTCTTGTGGATGATTTTTTATTTTTATTTTTAAGGATTTTGTTTTTTATTTTTTTATTTTTTAAAATTTCATGTTTTATTTTATTTTTTATCAATTTTTTTATTATTTTTTACTTAAAATTTTATCTGATTTTTTTTCCCTGAAAAATAAATAAATAATAATAGTAATAATAAATAAATAAATTCAAATGTAATTATCATTGGATATAAAATTCATAAAAAAATTCATAAAATTAGTTAATTTTCCAACTTTTTTTATTCACTTTTTTCACAAAAATATTTTATTTAAAATGTTATTTTTAGCAAAGTCTTGAAAAACATATTTTTTTACTTATATTTATATGAAAAATATGTATTTTTTTTCGAGTGTTTAATTTTTTTTTTTACAATTATTTTATGTGTATTGAAGTATTAATTAACAATATAAATATATAAAAAATTCAACCTCAAAATATTAATATTAATATTATTATTATTTAAAATTTGCAAAAGAAAATAAAAATTTCGTTATAAAAAAACAATGCAAAGAAAAAAAAACACATGTTTGGAAAACCCTTAAAAAACAAACATCTTACGACAAAAAACAAGAAGAGGAATAAGACAACTTGAAAAATAGTTAAATAATCAACATTTAAAATAAAATTGTGCATACTTAGAACATAAGAAAATTTAAGTGCCTAAAATATGTCTTAAAAAAAATGTTGATGCTTTTCAAAATCCGCATGAAAACCACCAACATTTAGAAAAAATATCCACACTTAATACAATAGAAAATTTAAAGCATAAAAAATAAACCCTCTAAAAAAAGGGGTTGATGTTGCATCAACACTTTTCAAAATTAGCATGAAAATCACTAACATTTTAAGAAAAATGTTCATACTTATACATAAGAAAATATAAAGTGTCAAAAATATGGTAAAAAAAAAGGGTGTATTGTGAATCAACACTTTTCAAAATCGGATGATTTTTTGCTACCTCAAAAAAATGGGTACTCTGTACAGTTCCTGTTTGATAGTTTACTCTGTAATATTATAAACTCGAGAGATTAATAAACCTAAGGAATTATTAATATTATAAACTCAAGGGATTAATAATATTATAAAATCAAGAGAGTAATAAACCTAAGGGATTATTGATATTATAAACCCAAGGGATTAATAAGATTATAAACTCAAGGGCTTAATAAACCTCAGGGATTATTGATATTATAAACCCAAGGGAATAATATTAAACCCTAGGATTAATATTAAAAACATCATATTAAAAAACCTAATATTAAACCCTAATTTTGTAATGTAACAATGTGACGTTGAATAATTTGCAATGCAATGGAATATTGCGACCATGATTGTCGTATTGAGACAATGTTTGTCACAATACGACGTTGAATATATTTTTCTTCCAATCTAATGTCACAATAGTAAACTCCAATATAAACCCTAACATTTTTTTTTCTGAATATGGCTACTTCTATATTGATACAAAATAAGATTACAAAGAGGCCGAGGCCTCAGGAGTTCCAGCCCATTGCTGCGGCATTCTTACATAACAAACTGATAACAGACAATCAAAACAAGTTGGAAGCTGACCATGAGAGCTTTGTAGATCTGTGACCTTGTCTCTCCCTAAGAGATGATTGACTTCTATGACTGGAAATTGAACAGACCTTGACAGAGTAACCCCTGTAGAGTAAGCCAGAGTGGCAAGATTCTTACAATTTCGATCCATAACAAAACCAAAAATAACAGTTCGACAATCTGTGACCAGTGCTAAAATAAGAACATAAACCGGATTATGACTCCCACGTAGGGGAGATCGGCCATTTAACAAAAGAGTGACCATAAGAGCAGGAGAGGAGTTAAGCAGGAACACCAAACAGAAATTGAACACTTTCAGGCTTACGGAGACCAAAAAACCAGAAGCGCTGACCTGGTTAGACTTCATGAGAAGAGGGAGGATCTTCCTCAACAATGAGGCAGCCAAATTTGTAAGGATCATCATCTTCAGGAGGAGGGCAATCCTGGCGAGCAGGTCTGCCTTCAATTGGAGCAGTGGAGCTTGCTTGCAGTCCCATATTGGCATCCGTGCCTGGAATAACATTCTGCTGGATGTCCTTCTGAGGAATGCTGTGCTCGATTTCCTCTTTGGGCTCCAGAGCAGCCTTCGGAGTAGCCAAGACTTGACCTAAGGAGACCTGTCCTGAGGAGACAGCCCGGAGGTCGATGGTGACCGTGGCAAGGAGTGGAATGTTGCTGATATTGCAAGGGAAATGAAGACGAGCATGGTGAGAATGCGCCCTGGAAGATAAACGAAAATGCCCAGCTGGATTGAACTGATCACGTCCCCTTCCACGACCTCTCCTCGATGCAGGAAAGCGGACAGGTCCAAATTCTGAAGAGTATGACGAAGAATCATAAGTGGAGGGGGAGGACCTGCGGATTGCACGCCCACTGGAGCCACCTCTTTTACAACGCATTCTCGGACGAAGACGAGGCATGGTGTTATGAGCAGGGGGGACGACAAAGTCAGTTTGAACTTGCGGATGGCTGGTTGGAGAAGATGACGGACGAGAGAGATTACAGGAAGAGCAGTTGGAGAAATGGAAGCCCGGAATAATGGTAACACAGCAGCTTAAAGCGCATCGAGACCCTGTGCTGGTGCGTGAGCGATGCTCAGCAGCAGCAAGGGAGCAACAGGCGCGGAGGGGGGAAACACAAATGAGCTCGTCTGAGGACGCCATGACAGAAGAAGGAACGGGCATACTTCGGGGTGTGGGCTTCAATAAATCCACAATTAAGATCTGGACGGAGGTAATAAAGATCTGGAGCATGCGAGGATGGGTGGCGGTGGTGATGAGCCACGCGCCAACCCACCTGACCAGCTGCGTGCCATTAAACATAAAACCCACCTGCATCCGGGATATAAAACCCTAACATTATTAAACCCTAATATTAATAATATAAACCCTATTATAATAGAACCCTAAGATTAATATTATAAACCACAATCTTATAACTCTAATATAAAACCTCAATTTTGTAATGTCACAATGTGACATTAAATAAATTGCAATGTAATGTAACACTCTAACAATGATTGTGAGATTGATTGTCGCATTGAGACAATATTTGTGGCAATGTGACATTTCGACAAGAATTAAACGCAAGGGATTAATATTATAAACTCAAACAAATAATATTAAACCATAGTACTAATATTAAAACCTAATATTAAAAAAAACTGGTATTATAAACCTAATATCAAACCTTAGTTTTGTAATGGAACAAGGTGACATTGAATAAATTGAAATGCAATGTAAAATTGCAACAATGATTGTTAGAATGATTGTAGTATTAATGCAATGTTTGTCACAATTCGATGTTTGATAGATTTTTGTACCATTTTGACGTCACAATATTAAACCCTAATATAAAATCCCAACATTATAAAACCCTTAGATCAATTTTATAAACTCTCATATTAAACTTCACTATTATAAGTTTTAAACCAAATAATAAACCTATATATTATGGACCCTAATATTAAACCACAACTTTTTAATGTTGCAATGCGACATTGAATAAATTGCAATGTAATGTAACATTGTGATAATGATTGTCAGATTCATTGTCGCATAGAGACAATGTTTATCGCAATGCAACGTTCGATGGATTTTTGTATCATTCCAAGTCACATTATTTAACCCTAATACAAAACCCTAACATTATAAAACTCAATAAAATAAGCCCTAATATTATTCCTAGAAACCCTAAGTTAAATATATTATACCCTAGGATTATAAAATCTAGAATTAATATTATAGACCTCACGATTAATATTGTTAACCCTAGCCATCTAATATGGTTCAATATAAGTCACTTATAGATAGACCATGATTCCCGAGGTAAGTATGGCTCACCATGGTAGTCATGTTGACAATTGTTGACTATAGATGACCATGTCAATAATAGTCAACCATAGTTAACATGTGTCAATGTATAAATATTATAAACACTAACATAGTCAAGCACATTTATCGAGGTTGGGTTTATAATTTTAATCCCTTGAGTTTTTAATAATAATTCCATGGGTTTATTAACCCCTTGGGTTTATCATATGAATCCCTTGTATTTATAATATTAATCCCTTGAGTTTAATAATCCCTCGGATTTATAATATCAATAATCCCTTGGGTTTATAATAATAATCCCATTGGTTTATTAATTGCTTGGGTTTACATATTAATCTCTTGGGTTTATTAATCCCTTTGGTTTAATATTATTCCCTTGGGTTTATAATATTAATCTCTTGGGTTTATTAATCCCTTGGGTTTATAATATTAGTAATCCCTTAGGTTTATTAATCACTTATGTTTATAATATTAATAATCTCTTGGGTTTATAATATTAATCTCATGGGTTTATTAATCCCTTAGGTTTATAATATTAATAGCATGGGCTTATTAATCCTTTGGGTCTATAATACTAATACCATGGTTTTATTAATATTAATACCAGTTTTTCTTGGAGGTACATTCAAAGAACATTTTTGCAAAAGATTTTTTTTGGGTTTAAGGACTTTTCTTGGAGGTACATTTTTTGGATGTTTTTTGGGCTTCATTTTTTTTGAAAGTATGGATTTGGGCTTAATTTTCATTGTTTTTGAAGGTATGGATTTAGGCTTAATTTCGAAATGACTCTTTTTTGGCTTAATATTCAAAGGACATTTTTCGAAAGCATTTTTTAAAGTGATATTTTTTTAGAGGTTTTTTTGAAGTATTTTTTAAAGTGGCATTTTTTAAGAAGTTGGAATTAATTTTCAATGGACATTTTTTGGAGGCATTTTTTGAAGTGACATTTTTTTAGAGTACGTGTTTTGGGTTGAAGTAAATATTTTATAATGATTTTTTAAAATGATTTTTTGTCTAACTTTTTAAATGAATTTTTTTTGTAGGACTTAGAAGGAAATATTTTGAGCTTCGTTTCATTTTTATAAGATATTTTTTCTCAGATTTTTTGAAATAAGTGTTTTGGATTAAAGTATGTAGTTTTTGCAAAATTTTGAAAATGAGTTTTTTTTAAATTAAATCTTTTGTGATGTTTTTTTTAATTGAGTTTTTGTCTAAATTTTTGAAGGAAATTTTTTGAACTTCATACTCTATTATCATGGTAAATCAAAGGAATTGTACGAGAAAATATCATTGAAAAAGAGACCTTGAGGAACGTAGATAAGAGACGAGACAATCTCGCAAAAGAAAGATAGAAGCGCTCTCAAATATTGAAGGGGAAAATGAACCTCAACTAGAGGTTGAAACAAGTATGTAAATGTAAATATTATGAGTTTGATATATTTAAAATTTTCCTAGTGTAAAATGTGAAGCTTAATTTTTATTTGATGAACTAATTTGAAAAATATTTTGCAATGTAAACCGATAGAGATATTCCTCAAAACATTTATGATGAGATACAAAATTTTGAAAAAGAAAGTGAAAGAGATATTGAACCAATGATTGAAGATGTTGAAAGTTGAAATAAATTCAAGTGAAGAAATTGAATCACAAGGTATCTATATATATGTGTGTGTGTGTGTGTATGTGTGTTGAACACATACACGTATTATTGAAATTATACATATATTTATTAATTTAGTTATTTATTGAATATGTAAACTTATTATGTGCTATTCATTCGAATATGTACAGATGAAATCAATGTCGATGATGAGATGTTAGAAAATGTTGACACTCACACATATGGAGATAAAAGAGCTGACCATTATATATGATATCGTGTTAACTGCATTTTTGATACGTACTTCATAAAGGAAAATGTGACAGTTCAAGCCCAAATTTTGAAAGGTCTCCTATCATTAAGGAAATTAAAAGAAGCTACGGCTTTATTGGGTATTCAAAAATCAACCAAAGATAAAAAAATGAAGGAAAATTTGATACAAAATATAAATAATGCTATAAATTCAATTAGAAGATCTAGACAGAAAAATGTTTCAGTTGTACGTAGAGAAATACATATGGTTGTGGTTTCATCAAGTACTAAAGAGAATCACTTGGTAAAATCTATGGCACGAGCATTAGGAACCTCACGAAAAACTTTGCACAAATATCGGAAATTTCAGTTGGAAATAGATGTAAATAATGAAATCGCTTGTTGGAGAGCTATTTGTAGGAAACCATATAAAGGTAGACTTGGAGAATATGTTAAAAAAATAATATATGAATATTGGAAGAAAAATTCACATGTTTCGCCAAATGCAAGGGATGTGATGCGAAGAATAATAGCACGAAATCAGTACGAAGAACATGAAAAACATTTCTTGAAACCACTCAGATAGCGTTGTTCAACAAGTTCAAAGAAGAGAATCGTGAAATTCATGTGTCAATCAGTGCTTTTGTTCAACAAAAACCATGGTATGTAAAATCTATCACCGTACGTGACACTTGTTATTGTAGTTATCATGTGGAATTTGAGTTATATTATGAAACATTCCTTAATTTTGGTAGAACATTTTGGAAGGATTCACCTCCTCTTTCCACTATCAGTGATTTCATATCTCAAATTCTATGTGAAAGACAAAGCGATGATCTATTTTACGAAAATAAATTTGTTGGTGGTAAAAAATGCGATGATTGTGGAAATTTGACTAAATTTAAAAACAAATATCGTATTGATATAAATGATCAATGATTGTCCAACATGAAAGTGAAATGAAAGAGATATGAATATATCCATACATCGATTGAAGGTGCAAATAGTGCTAAAAGAATTGAATTACGAGAAGAAGAAATTTTTGTGATAGACTTTTTGAGAAAGTTTGACACAGAAATTTATAAATACACCAAGAATTCCCATAGAGCTCGATGGCAAGACTTGCAATTCAAAAAATCTCGTGAAGTCTTTCCACCAGGGACCATTTTGTCAGTAATTGATTTTGCAGATAACTACACATTTGTTCCACAAAAATAAATTCAGAGTGAATACTATCATTCTGACCAAGTCTCCATGCTTGTCCATATTCTATATAGACGTGCTAAACAAAAAGTTGATCATATAGAAAGCACCAGTGAAAATCGACATGTTATTAAAGAATATCACTTTTATATCAGTGATGATCGTACACATGATACATATTTTGTACAACACTTTTTTGGAAAGATTTATGACTCCTTGAAAAGTCGTGGAATAACATTCAATGAACATTGGATATGGTCAGATGGATGCGCATGTCAATTCAAATCAGCACAATCATTCTTTGGTTGTGTTGTCTTCATAAGAAAACCTGCATTAAACATTGTTGGAATTTCTTTGAGACTGGTCATGGAAAAGGAGAACATGACGGTGCAGGGGCATGCATAAAATGAGCACTTCGAAGATATCAAATGGATCCCTCTGCAAACCGACTTGTGAACACTAAAGAAGTTGTTCAATGGTGCATCGCTGCTCTAAGCCATGAGACTAACCGATCAAGGGAAGTGCGAAGGTACATTCAATTTAATTTTTATTAGATATCTAATTTTAAACAATGTACATTTATCACAATTTGATTATCTTTGATTGTATTTTGATATCATATTTACATTCTTCTTTGAATTTTTCATATAAAGGTTTTTTGGCATATTGGGATCGAAGAAGTAGATAGATCAATTGGAAATGACGCTGAAACAATAAAAAGGGCTTGAAAATTGCATTCAATTAAAACAAAGTTGTCCATAAATGTGTTTGCATTGGATAAAAGAAAATATTCTTGTTTTTTTCATGTTTGAATAGACAACACATAATCCAATGACGTTTGTGAAAATAAAATGTATGTAAAAGATTGGAAATATACAGAGCTAAATACAAAAGGAAAAATGCCTGTTGCAATTTTTGAAGAAATGCAATTAGAGGAGACTACAATATCATCCGATGGTGATCGAGTTTATGATCTTGTTAGAGAAGGTAAAATTTGAATTTATTTCAAATGATAAAGATCTAGAAATAAATATAAATACATTTAAGTTTGTTAAGTTTGTTTTATTGTGCAAGAGATGTTTTTGTTGTAATTGCAACTATCGACAACGATGAAATTGTGAAGCATTATTTGATGCATTGCAATGAACGAAAAATGAAATTATTATTAAACTATAATGATCACGGGTTTCCATATGAAAGAGGATCTATTATACTGAAAGCTTATTTTTTCAGAAAAGCTAATCAAAGTGGGGATTTTGTTTACTTTGAAGACTATGAACCTAATGTCATAAGTTGTCAATATAGTCACTTGGTGTGTGCAACACGCATAAGTTGATAGAGGTTCAATCAAAGTAAAAAACGAAAATTAAAAAATGGAAAATGTCAAAATCCGATCATGAATGGATTATTGAAGATGACATTCCATTGGAATTTTTTTGATTGAACTGCCCAACAATTTCTTCTCTTTGGAATATGTTTTAGAACTTCTAGAACTCAACTAAAAATTGAGCTGCCTTGTTATGTTATCTGTGCAAGTGTTTGCACTTGTACAAATTATTTTGGTACATGCACACTAGGATCAACTGAAAGTAGCTTTTCTATACATGCATTGATGAAAAATGTTGCATGAATTGGATATATATATATATATATATATATATATGGTCTAGAATGAAATTAACTGTTCAAGTAGTTAAATACTATATGTGAATTGATGAAAAATGTTTCATGTACTGAATATATATTTTCTAGAATGAAATTAACTAAAAGTAGTTTTTCTATGTGCATTGATGAAAAATGTTGCACGAACTGGATATATACATGTACTGAATGTGACCAATTTTTCTCGTGGTCTTTTCTGGTAAAAAGTATGGAATGTAAATAAATCATCCACAGTAGAGTTTTGTACGGAGATTTCTTTCAGACAATAGACTCGGAGCACTTCTCCGACTTTTGGTGGGATTTGACCCACATCTCTATTCCTCATAGAAAATATAGTACCAAATTTTTCTGTCCAATGGTCGGATATCTTCTAGAAAATTAACTGAAAGTATCTTTTCTATGTGCATTGATGAAAACTGTTGCATATATATATATATATATATATATATATATATATATATATATATATTCTAGAATGAAATTAATTGTCACAGTTTTCCCATGTGCATCGATGAAAAATCTTGCATATATATATATATATATGTTCTCGAATGCAATTAACAGAAAGTAGCTAAATTCTATAGCCATTGATGAAAAGTACCTTAATTCTAATTCATCTTTGATGAAAAATGTTGAAGTACTAGATATATATGTTCTAGAAAGCAATTAACTTTTCAAATAGCTTTTCTATGTGTATTAATGAAAAATGTTGTATGGATATATAGGTTCTAGAATGGAATTAACTGAAAGTAGCTTTTCTATACATGTGCATTGATGAAAAATAATGGACATATATGTACATTATAGATTGCATTTTTAAAATTTTATGATTGTTTTCAACACATCTAACAAGACCTAGAATCTTATGATTGTTTATATATATATATATATATATATATATGTATTGTACTTCACAACATTACTTCACATGCCAAATGTACTTCAACCATCCAAAACTTGAGTTTTAAAAACCTTTTGATGATATCACAAGATTACTTCACATTCCATGCCAATTGTAATTCAACTATCCAATAAAAAAATTTAACATTATATCACATGCCAAATGTAGATCAACCATCCAAAACTTAAAAGTTTTAATTGAACAAAAAATTATAGATCACAACATTACTTCACATGCCAAATGTACTTCAACCATCCAATACTTGAGTTTTAAAAACTTTTTGATTATATCAAAACATTACTTCACATGTCATGCCAATTGTATTTCAAAGATCCAATAAAAACATTTCACATTATATCACATGCCAAATGTAGATCAACCATCCAAAACTTAAGTTTTAATTTAACAAAAAATTATAGATCACAACATTACTTCACATGCCAAATGTAGTTCAACCATCCAAAACTTAAGTTTTAAAAACAAAACAAATTATAACACAACATTACTTCACATGCCAAATGTAGTTCAAAAGAAAAACATTAATTTATAGATCACAACATTACTAGTAGTTCAACTATCCAAAACTTAAGTTTTAAAAACCAAACAAATTATAACACAACATTACTTCACATGCCAAATGTACTTCAACCATCCAAAACTTAAGTTTTAAAAACATTATATATCACATTCACATGTACCAAATGTAGTTCACATAAAATATGTCCAAAATTTGTAGATCTCACAAGTATCAAGTATCAAGTTATATATGACTGCATCTATATAATATATAAAAAAGTAAATTTAAGACTAGAAATCTCAATCAAATCTAGAAATCATCCATCAAATACAGATGGATGTAGTGTCTTTCCCAACAAAGTCTCAATCCGCGAGCTATCCTGCGAAGCATGGGGAACCTGTACACAATGCATGTACAAACATTAAAATTTGATGTTTTAAAATTGAGTGAGAATATATAGAACTTCATGTAAAAAAAAAAAATCATGCAATACCTCATAAGGTTCCCTCTCCATTTGTTGCTTGTCTGCTACAACTTACCCCATGGGAACATCTCCAATAGTAAACTGTACAATATATATATATATATATATATATTAAAAAATTTCAAATGAAAATGCATATATATAAACTTATTTTCAATAATATTAAAAAAAAAGTTAGACAACTTGTTCAAATGGTTGAAATGGTGTGGATGTTCCTATCTTCATCGCTAGAGTCTGTGGAGAAAAGAAATCCTCTATAGAAACCTAAAATTCAAAAAATTTAAAAGTATAAAATAACTCAAGATCAAGATCTCAATTTATAATAAAACTTTTAAACTTCAATTTATAAATTATAACTTAAAAACATATATATTTAAGTGAAAAATTGAATACTTCTACTGGTGGATTTGGCACATCTCCTAAGAGAGGCTCCAAAAGAAAATCTCCAAAAACCTAAAATTCAAAAAATTTAAAATAACTCAAGATATAGATATATCTCATTTTTTAATGGAACTTTTTGAGGTGGAATATATATAACTTAAAAACATATAAATTTTAAAAGTGAAAATTTTTCCATACTTGTTGTGAACCTGACACATCTCCTAAGGAAGTAGAAGGTACATCTCCTAAGGAAGAAGAAGGTACCGCCATCCCAAAAACAACGGATGGAATCAAAATCTGTTAAAACATTTTATTATATATACATGAAAATGTACATGTGTGCATAATTATTTATTTTAAAAATATCAAGTTTAAAAAACACTAACATTTGCCAACATATCTTGATGGTGAGACCCATCTTGATTGTTTGAACGTGATATTAACATTTTCTTCATTCATCAAGCGTGACAGCTGGAAATAGTGTTAACATATAATAATACAAATTGGTGTTAGATTAATATATATATATATATATATATATTACAAATTGTATGTTTGTGTTAAAATAATTGAATCTTAACCATTAACACATACCGTTCCCATGCCCTCTTCCTCATGAACCATTAGGTCATGCCAACCATTGCGACGATTCTTTGCGTATGTTTTCAGATCTTCAACACTCATGTTGTCAATCTCTTCATTTGTATAATACACAAAATTGGGGCGTGCATTCTTGCGTGCTCTTTGTCGATTCAGACAAACATCGACTCCACCCAATCCACTGTGAACATTGTCGATGATGGCATCCCTTGCTTCTCGACTAATTTGAGAAGTGGCTTCCATCTCTGACCGCAAAGTTTCGACACGAACAGGTCGAGTAACCAATGGTGGCTCAGGACGAGGAAACTCAGCATCACGCCTAGCGCCCCTACGGTCACACAATCGACCTTTCCCAGGACCAAAAAATTTAGAGGGAAGGTCATTGTAATTGGGTTTCATTTCCAAAAATAATTTTGCATAAAGCAATTTTGCAAAATAAAGTGGAACCTCGTCGTTCCATGGGAGTCTTCCATAAGCCGCAAGATGTATATCATACAAATAGTGAGCTATATTAGAGTGCTTGAAACATTGCACCTTCAACATATTTATTTTAGGCCCTTCTTTAAAATTAAACATAGACTTTGCCATTGATGTTGTCACTCTTTCTTTAACAGCCTCCCATTTATCGGGTCCCATCACTGTTTCCTTTCTTTTTCTCATGACATCCACAAAAGAATTCGTGGTTGGCCTAAGCTTTTGGCAACATCTACTAGTTTTCTTAAAGAATGTGTAACTATTTCCAAGCTTTGTCAACACTGGCAGGTAGAGTCAAAGACACGAGATCTCTCTGCAATTTTGCATGAAGTTGTTGACACCTTTCTAAGGTGCATTGTTGCATGTTTCTTTCCCACGGTATATCAGAAATGTTGGCCGAATATGTCGTGGTGGGTGGAAAACCTTCTTCTTGAATGAAGCGTTCTTCCCTTCGTCTATTTCGACCAACATTTGGAGCATTTTCAGCCTCTGCATCAATACATAAATTTTTTTATATTTGAAAAAAAACATGTAAACAAATTTGTACAAATTGAATGAAAAAAATATTCAAATTGATGGCAACCTCGATGTGGTTGACTAGCATCTTCCCCACCTTGAAACTGTTGAGAACCAGAACAAACCTGCTGAGAACCAACACCACCAGCCATTTATTGGCCTCCGGGGGAATAAATATCACCACCTTCACGCAACATGCTAGCACTTATTGATGGCCCTCTAAGGGGATTTGAACTACCACCAACCTCTCGAGATGAGAGAGAAGCTTCATAAACAAATACGAATTTATAATCAATTGAAAAATACATTCATACATATAAAAACATGTACATATTCATTTATTAAATTGTGTGAACTGTACCACGAATGGGTGAGCCATGGGCATGCTCCATGGATGGAGTAGAGACCCTTCTCCTCTTATCTCCTAAAAAATAAAAAAATAAACTTATTAAAAACTAATTTTTAACTCACAAAGTCGATAAAAAATCAATTCCATATGTACACACATGTATGGAGATTTAAGATTATATTTAAATACCATGAACATCCCTCGATCCCTGATCCCCCCCTCTCGTAGAGATATGGGATTTTTTTGATCTTCGTTGTTCATCCTCCATGATATATATATCTACGGTGGACATTTACAATAATTTTTTTAAATGACTAGAATTTAAAATGATTTCAAAATAAATTTCAGAAAATTAATGTAATTTACTATACTCAAATGATGTAAAACACAACTTTCAAAGCACTAATTGATGTGTGAAACTCAATTTAAGAATTTTTTTTTATAAAAATTAAGTTCACCAAATTGCGCTTTACATGGTGGGAGCACACTTGGTATAAAATTGAAAAAAACACACTGTCATTAAAAAAGAAGTGAAACTCCATTTAAACAAAAAATTGTTGAAGTTCCCACATTTTAATTTTGTAAAAATGTGAAGTTCACCACTTGTTGCAAATGTGAAGTTCACCAAGTTGCGCTTTACATGGTGTGGTAGGAGCACACTTGGTATATAATTGAAACAAGTACATGGTCATTAAAAAGGACACATTTATAAGTACAAAACACACACATATCCAATATATGTTACAATGTCCATCAATAAATTTTGAAGGAGAGAGTCTCAACACTAATTCATCTTTGAGAGATGAATCTTGAATTTTTGAAGAAGAGTGTCTCAAAACCAATTTATCCTTGAGAGATGAATCTTGAATTTTTGAAGAAAAACATTTAAAAATTAATTCATCTTTGAGAGATGAATCTTGCATTGGCATTGCCCCGTATAATTCTAATTCATCTATTAATTCATCTTTAATAGATGAATCCTGAATTGGCATTGCCCCACACACTATATCAGCAAACATCTTATTCACATTTGAACAATGTCTTATACTAAAAAATTGAAATTGTCTAACAATATTGTTTGCTATTCCATGCAGTTCTTTTAGCCTCTCCTTCTTAACTTGGTACATGCCATTCATCTGGTTGCACACAAGTTTAGAATTGGTGAAAACTACAATTCCATTTGATCCATACTCCATAGTTGTTCCCAAGCCTTCTATAAATCCAATATAATATGCCTTGTTGTTTGTTTTTCTTCCCAGTATATTCATTTTCCGTTAGACGACTTTGCTAGTCTCAATATTGGAAAGCACATATGTCATCACTACTTTCCCTGGATTGGGATAGCAAGAAACTTCTATGCATAATTTCCAATTTTCAACCATATTTAATGGTTTTCTTATCCCTGAAAAAAACAACTAGTTATGTCAAAAGACACACCTTTATGATTTTCTGGGAGAAATGAAATAGAAATGACACATGCCTTAAAGTTTTCCTAAAATTTTATGGGAGAAGGGAGAAATGACACATGTACAAGGTTTTCCTTAGAGTGGTAGTGGTTTATGGATATGAAAATGAAAAACTTCTATTTATATTTTTTATAGAGATTGACTATAAGGGCATTTACTGGATATGTTACCTTTGAGAAAATATGAGATCTAGAGGCTACTTGGCCCTTTACAGACTCTGCCTTTAGAACTTGTAGAAGTTAACACTCAACAGATAGGCTAAAATCCTATGGAAGTTCAAAATTCTATGAGAGTTCAGCCACTTTAGGTTCAATTTTTAGACCTTAAAGCTTGAGAGAAATGACATTTACATGCTTTGCAAAATTATTTTATGCACTTACAAGAAACATGCTTTAAAGTTAATGGGAAAAAGCCAACATGACATGTACATGCTTTAAAAATTTTGCCTAAGAATTTATGGGAGAAATGACACATGTACACAGTTTGCCTTAAAGTGGTTAAGGTTTATGGATATTAAAATGAAGAACTTATATTTAGATCTGTTACAGAGATTGACTGTAGGGGCATTTACTGGATATGTCACTTTTGAGAAAAGATAAGATCCAGAGGCTACTTGGCCCTTTACAGACTCTGCCTTTAGAACTTGTAGAAGTTAACACTCAACAGACAGACTAAAATCCTATGGAAGTTCAAAATCACTTTTGGTTTCAATGGGAAACTTTTATGGCTAATGTGTTTTTCTCGAAATGTGATACACCCTATTAAAATGGGAGATTTTTTCATTTTATTAAAAATCTATTTGAAATAATTAAACTATATAAGGTTATAACCTATGTTTTGTGTCAAATCACTTTTGGTTTCAATGGGAAACTTTTATGGCTAATGTGTTTTTCTTGAAATGTGATACACCCCATTAAAATGGGAGATAAATCAAAATGATTCCCATGGTCTAGTAAAATAGTTTCAAGTAGTTTAAAAATATAGATGTATAAATTCAATGAGTATAGTTTTGAGATATAAAAGTCCAAAACGGAAGAGTTGTTTGTGAACAAATATCAGTGGATCACTATGGATATATCTGCTTCATTAAAAGGGCTTTTTCTAGAAGGATGTCCACTAAGTTGGAAAGAAGGGAAAATATCACAATTATATGTTAATGTACATGTGTTTTACATTGAATATTTTTCATTTTATTAAAAATCTATTTGAAACAATTAACTATATAAGGTTAAAACCTATGTTTTGTATCAAATCACTTTTGGTTTCAATGCGAAAATTTTATAGCTAATGTGTTTTTCTCGAAATGATTCCTATGGTGTAATGAAATAGCTTCAAGTAATTTAAAGATATAGATGCATAAATTCAATGAGCATATTTTTGAGATATAAAAGTCCAAAATGGAATAGTTGTTGGTGAATAAATATCAGTGGATCACTATGGATATATTTGGTTCATTAAAAGGGATTTTTCTAGAAGGATGGACTAAGTTGGAAAGAAGGGAAAATATCACAATTGTTTGAGTCCAGATCTTATAAAAGGTTTCCACTAAATCCATCCCTATTAATTTTCATGTGAACCACATTCCCAAACCCACCCATCTATGTACCTAAGAGCCAAGCCAAGTGTAAAAGGGCTTATTTCATATTCTACTTTAACACATATGTGGTTAATTATTGTTAGAATTTATATGGTAGAAATACATATAAAGAGTAATCCTTAATATAGATCTATTTTTACTATAAGGAATAAAGGGAAGTTTTTTAGAAATTTTATCTTAGGAGGTAGAACTAAACCGTTTATAACCCACAAAAGAAACCATGGCCCGTGAGCATCACATGCAAACACAAGTTACTCCCATGTTTGAAACACCACCTCAAATCATCATAAGGGTTCGAAACCACTAAGCAACCCATACGAAGTTCCCTAGAATGGATGACTATCATATTTAATGATTGGGTTTATCTCGAAGGTCAAAAGGAAAATCAAAGTTAGGAAAGGGAATTAGAATAGAAATTAAGGTAAGACCATGACCTTTTACCCAATATTGAATGAAGGTGAGAAACCATAGATATCATGAAGGAATTTCAAG